>JAVTVY010020041.1:0-80273 GCA_036873755.1 Hanleya hanleyi | reverse complement strand
CCGTGTTCCGCTTTTTATAGTTTAGGGGGAAAATCATAATTTTACATGCACCCACCCCATTGACTTGATAGGCAGGCCCCGATAAGCCCGGGGACCGATATTAGCCCTTTTGGCTAGGGTTGATAGGGGTTTTCCCCTATTGTAGGGGTAAAGTCCGTGTTCCGCTTTTTATAGTTTCGGGAAAAAAATCCTAATTTTACATGCACCCACCCCATTGACTTGATAGGCAGGCCCCGATAAGCCTGGGGACTGATATTAGCCCTTTTGGCTCTTGTTGATAGGGGTTTTCCCCTATTTTAGGGGTAAAGTCCGTGTTTCGCTTTTTATAGTTTCGGAAACAAATCCTAATTTTACATGCACCCACCCCATTGACTTGATAGGCAGGCCCCGATAAGCCCGGGGACCGATATTAGCCCTTTTGGCTAGGGTTGATAGGGGTTATCCCCTAGTTTAGGGGTAAAGTCCGTGTTCCGCTTTTTATAGTTTCGGGGACGAATCCTAATTTTACATGCACCCACCCATGAATGGATGCCCCTTCACGAATGCTTCACTTTGATACCTCACTCGACCCAATCGGACCATGCAGCGTATTTGAAGTCTGGGGACTACTTTTTCTCCGCGGAAGCTTTTTCCCGCGACCGCATTATCGCCAGACCGCATCACCGCGGATGAATACATGCCCAGGGGCCCTTTGCCGGAACCATAGTCACCTAGAGTTACCTCCCGCTAGATTGGAACTCTTCTGTGCTGGAGGTAGTTTTTGGTCTCTTGGTCTCTTTTGGTCTCCTCCACGTGACCTCCACAACACAGAGTTATTTCTCTGGAAAATGAGCCTCGAGCGGGTTGTTATATACTACTTACAGCCCATACATGTAATTCATAGAGGCACTGTTTCAGTGTTTGCAATAGGCAGTACTGTTTCAGTCCTTAAAAGTGACAGTATTGTTGCAGTGCTTGATAATGTCAGTACTTTTTCAGTGCTCACAAGTGACAGCACTTTTTCAGTGCTAAGAATCGACAGTACTTTTTCAGTGCTCAAAAGTGACAGCACTTTTTCAGTGCTTAGAATCGACAGTACTTTTTCAGGGCTTCAAAGTGACAGCACCTTTTCAGTGCTTAAAAGGGACAGCAGACTTTCAGTGCTGTTTCAGTGCTTATAAGTGACAGTACTGTTTCAGTGATTAAAAGATGCTGTTGAGTAGCAGTACTGTTTCAGTGCATATATTAAACAGCACTGTTTCGGTACTTTTCTACCACAGCTCTTTTTCAGTACTGAAGCTTTTTTTGCTGTGTATAAGGTAGTAATTTGGAAATATTTTTAACACTTCAATCTGCTGTTGATAGAAGTAACTTGGTACTGCAAGAAAGAGCAAAGATGTCTGGACGTGGAAAAGGTGGAAAATCCAAAGCAGGAAAAAGCAGGACAAGATCTGCTCGCGCTGGACTTCAGTTTCCAGTCGGTCGTCTCCATCGTTTCCTGAGGAAAGGCAACTATGCTAACCGTGTTGGAGCAGGTGCCCCCGTTTACCTCGCCGCCGTCATGGAATATCTGACCGCCGAGATTTTGGAGCTTGGAGGAAATGCCGCTCGGGATAACAAGAGGAGAACCATCAATCCCCGTCATCTTCTGTTGGCCGTCCGTAATGACGAAGAGCTGAACAGATTGCTGGCTAGAGTGACAATCGCTCGAGGAGGTGTACTGCCAAACATCCAGTCCGTCCTGCTACCCAAGAAATCCAAGCGAGCCCGCTGAGTGTCGTCGCCGTGAAAGAAAGAAAGAAAACCCAACGGCCCTTTTCAGGGCCAACCATTTTCTTCGAAAGAGGAACTTCTAAACTTGCACAAATTTGAAAACCAGAACCTACACATCTCCCCTCACCCCTTGCATATTTGTTTACCATATGGTAATATCATCGAATAAGTTATAAATATTCCAGTTCAATGATTTTTTCTTTTCATTTCATCGATATTAAATTTTGCAGATGTTTTATTTAGCGCAATTACATCAAACAAGAGCACAACAGGCAAGAACTAAAGTTCTCTTTAAACTCCCAGTCCCACACAGAAATATACCGATACAAGGGAAGCTACTCTTACTAGAATTTTGAAAGCTTTGTGGAAATATTCTAGTCGAGCACAGTGACTTGGGTAGCAGCGGGTATCTTCGTCGATATTTAGATGGAGATCTAGTAGAGGAGGGGTATGTAGATCGATGTATGTCCTATAGAAAGCATTTTTATGAATCCACTGTCATTGTGGTGTATGAAAAGGTGGGAAATAATTATATTCTTGAAAAAAAATATAAATATATATATGTAATCACAACATCGACGAAGACACCCCCTGCTACCCAAGTCACTGTGTAGTCGAGTTACTTGCGACAAAAGATTTATAGATGAGAAATATGACAATCGCAAGTCCGGAGGAAAGAAGACCCGTTCTGTTCTGTTCTAATATTGTTCTGTTCTAATTCTGGGGATTTCCAATTGTCAAATATACGAAACTACTAAGGACTGCAGCCGAACCACGCATGTTTTATATTCAGGCCGTCAAGTGCCTCCTATATTTCCTATATTCTCCTATATTTTTTAGTCATTCCTATATTTTACTCAAAACTTCCTATATTTCCTATAGTTTTACGTTTTCTCATGAAAACTGTCACCAATGCTCTGAAATGAGTCAATTTGGCATGAGAAAATACATCTCAGAAAATCTCCCTTTCTTAAACTAAGCAGCAGAACGGGTCTCCCCAATCACCACTTTTACGACCGCATTGAGTGAAAATAATCTGATTAAACACCAGAAAACTACCAATTTGGGAATATACAATGTAGTAGTGACCTGTCTTACACTTCCTCATTTCCTATATTTTCCTTTATTTTATTGAGAAAATTCCTATATTTCTCCTATATTTTGGCAAATTTTCTCCTATATTTCCATGTGAGCCAATTGCAGGCCTGTATATTGTGTAAAATTATACGCGCTAATGCGTACGAATAATCGAGAATCGGGCTGTAATAAAAAGGCACACTACTTCGGTTTCGAATACTGCCCGATTTTGATCATTTTTCACGTGCATGCGAATATTTTTTTATAATATTTTCCATGTCACATTTTTGAGAAAAGGGGAATTTCTATATGCTTTATAATATATAGCACAAAATGGAATCCTGATTCTCACATTTGCAACGGCATTTGTAATATTCTCCTTTCCAACATTCTCCAATGTATATCACAGGGGCTCATTACTGTTGCTAATTATGTTGATTACAGCGGGGGGGATTTATTCCCTACCTCGACCCCCTCCCCCGTAATCAAACTAACGGTAACGAGCCCCTGTGAGGCATATCAAGCATATTTCACTTTCATTGACGAAACCGTTCAAACGAAAGTAGACCTCAATACCGCACAACAATAGGCGAATAGAATAGAATTTTATTGGTTGCCATTCACAGCGCCCACAATGAAGCATAAAATTACATATATTTATACCGTGTTCCGTTCAAGTTTTTCGAATCTTGTTGCACAGGATATAATTTAATATTACTAATTTGTACTTATTTTCTACACGATTCAAGCCTACATTATTGAGTTTTAAAGCGGATTGAGCACAAAAACGCGCGGATGTGAAAGAGAGCACAAAATTCAACATCCATTGGCTGAGGCGTTGGCAGACTCGTGATTCGATTGGATTATTATCGCGCGCGTGCGCTGGGAACCTAAAAATAGCAGGATCCCCACTGAGCGTATATAAGGTAGTAATTTGGAAATATTTTTAACACTTCAATCTGCTGTTGATAGAAGTAACTTGGTACTGCAAGAAAGAGCAAAGATGTCTGGACGTGGAAAAGGTGGAAAATCCAAAGCAGGAAAAAGCAGGACAAGATCTGCTCGCGCTGGACTTCAGTTTCCAGTCGGTCGTCTCCATCGTTTCCTGAGGAAAGGCAACTATGCTAACCGTGTTGGAGCAGGTGCCCCCGTTTACCTCGCCGCCGTCATGGAATATCTGACCGCCGAGATTTTGGAGCTTGGAGGAAATGCCGCTCGGGATAACAAGAGGAGAACCATCAATCCCCGTCATCTTCTGTTGGCCGTCCGTAATGACGAAGAGCTGAACAGATTGCTGGCTAGAGTGACAATCGCTCGAGGAGGTGTACTGCCAAACATCCAGTCCGTCCTGCTACCCAAGAAATCCAAGCGAGCCCGCTGAGTGTCGTCGCCGTGAAAGAAAGAAAACCCAACGGCCCTTTTCAGGGCCAACCATTTTCTTCGAAAGAGGAACTTCTAAACTTGCACAAATTTGAAAACCAGAACCTACACATCTCCCCTCACCCCTTGCATATTTGTTTACCATATGGTAATATCATCGAATAAGTTATAAATATTCCAGTTCAATGATTTTTTTTCTTTTCATTTCATCGATATTAAATTTTGCAGATGTTTTATTTAGCGCAATTACATCAAACAAGAGCACAACAGGCAAGAACTAAAGTTCTCTTTAAACTCCCAGTCCCACACAGAAATATACCGATACAAGGGAAGCTACTCTTACTAGAATTTTGAAAGCTTTGTGGAAATATTCTAGTCGAGCACAGTGACTTGGGTAGCAGCGGGTATCTTCGTCGATATTTAGATGGAGATCTAGTAGAGGAGGGGTATGTAGATCGATGTATGTCCTATAGAAAGCATTTTTATGAATCCACTGTCATTGTGGTGTATGAAAAGGTGGGAAATAATTATATTCTTGAAAAAAAATATAAATATATATATGTAATCACAACATCGACGAAGACACCCCCTGCTACCCAAGTCACTGTGTAGTCGAGTTACTTGCGACAAAAGATTTATAGATGAGAAATATGACAATCGCAAGTCCGGAGGAAAGAAGACCCGTTCTGTTCTGTTCTAATATTGTTCTGTTCTAATTCTGGGGATTTCCAATTGTCAAATATACGAAACTACTAAGGACTGCAGCCGAACCACGCATGTTTTATATTCAGGCCGTCAAGTGCCTCCTATATTTCTTATATTTCCTATATTCTCCTATATTTTTTAGTCATTCCTATATTTTACTCAAAACTTCCTATATTTCCTATAGTTTTACGTTTTCTCATGAAAACTGTCACCAATGCTCTGAAATGAGTCAATTTGGCATGAGAAAATACATCTCAGAAAATCTCCCTTTCTTAAACTAAGCAGCAGAACGGGTCTCCCCAATCACCACTTTTACGACCGCATTGAGTGAAAATAATCTGATTAAACACCAGAAAACTACCAATTTGGGAATATACAATGTAGTAGTGACCTGTCTTACACTTCCTCATTTCCTATATTTTCCTTTATTTTATTGAGAAAATTCCTATATTTCTCCTATATTTTGGCAAATTTTCTCCTATATTTCCATGTGAGCCAATTGCAGGCCTGTATATTCTGTAAAATTATACGCGCTAATGCGTACGAATAATCGAGAATCGGGCTGTAATAAAAAGGCACACTACTTCGGTTTCGAATACTGGCCGATTTTGATCATTTTTCACGTGCATGCGAATATTTTTTTATAATATTTTCCATGTCACATTTTTGAGAAAAGGGGAATTTCTATATGCTTTATAATATATAGCACAAAATGGAATCCTGATTCTCACATTTGCAACGGCATTTGTAATATTCTCCTTTCCAACATTCTCCAATGTATATCACAGGGGCTCATTACTGTTGCTAATTATGTTGATTACAGCGGGGGGGGATTTATTCCCTACCTCGACCCCCTCCCCCGTAATCAAACTAACGGTAACGAGCCCCTGTGAGGCATATCAAGCATATTTCACTTTCATTGCCGAAACCGTTCAAACGAAAGTAGACCTCAATACCGCACAACAATAGGCGAATAGAATAGAATTTTATTGGTTGCCATTCACAGCGCCCACAATGAAGCATAAAATTACATATATTTATACCGTGTTCCGTTCAGGTTTTTCGAATCTTGTTGCACAGGATATAATTTAATATTACTAATTTGTACTTATTTTCTACACGATTCAAGCCTACATTATTGAGTTTTAAAGCGGATTGAGCACAAAAACGCGCGGATGTGAAAGAGAGCACAAAATTCAACATCCATTGGCTGAGGCGTTGACAGACTCGTGATTCGATTGGATTATTATCGGGCGCGTGCGTTGGGAACCTAAAAATAGCAGGATCCCCACTGAGCGTATATAAGGTAGTAATTTGGAAATATTTTTAACACTTCAATCTGCTGTTGATAGAAGTAACTTGGTACTGCAAGAAAGAGCAAAGATGTCTGGACGTGGAAAAGGTGGAAAATCCAAAGCAGGAAAAAGCAGGACAAGATCTGCTCGCGCTGGACTTCAGTTTCCAGTCGGTCGTCTCCATCGTTTCCTGAGGAAAGGCAACTATGCTAACCGTGTTGGAGCAGGTGCCCCCGTTTACCTCGCCGCCGTCATGGAATATCTGACCGCCGAGATTTTGGAGCTTGGAGGAAATGCCGCTCGGGATAACAAGAGGAGAACCATCAATCCCCGTCATCTTCTGTTGGCCGTCCGTAATGACGAAGAGCTGAACAGATTGCTGGCTAGAGTGACAATCGCTCGAGGAGGTGTACTGCCAAACATCCAGTCCGTCCTGCTACCCAAGAAATCCAAGCGAGCCCGCTGAGTGTCGTCGCCGTGAAAGAAAGAAAACCCAACGGCCCTTTTCAGGGCCAACCATTTTCTTCGAAAGAGGAACTTCTAAACTTGCACAAATTTGAAAACCAGAACCTACACATCTCCCCTCACCCCTTGCATATTTGTTTACCATATGGTAATATCATCGAATAAGTTATAAATATTCCAGTTCAATGATTTTTTTCTTTTCATTTCATCGATATTAAATTTTGCAGATGTTTTATTTAGCGCAATTACATCAAACAAGAGCACAACAGGCAAGAACTAAAGTTCTCTTTAAACTCCCAGTCCCACACAGAAATATACCGATACAAGGGAAGCTACTCTTACTAGAATTTTGAAAGCTTTGTGGAAATATTCTAGTCGAGCACAGTGACTTGGGTAGCAGCGGGTATCTTCGTCGATATTTAGATGGAGATCTAGTAGAGGAGGGGTATGTAGATCGATGTATGTCCTATAGAAAGCATTTTTATGAATCCACTGTCATTGTGGTGTATGAAAAGGTGGGAAATAATTATATTCTTGAACAAAAATATAAATATATATATGTAATCACAACATCGACGAAGACACCCCCTGCTACCCAAGTCACTGTGTAGTCGAGTTACTTGCGACAAAAGATTTATAGATGAGAAATATGACAATCGCAAGTCCGGAGGAAAGAAGACCCGTTCTGTTCTGTTCTAATATTGCTCTGTTCTAATTCTGGGGATTTCCAATTGTCAAATATACGCCTCTCACATAGAACGCAATAAATCCCCACTGGTGGGGAGAGCGCGACGATCACGTGAGTGAGCCGGCTAAGAAATAGTGCCTTTGATAATCGAGAGATCCGGGTGCATTATTGTGAAATTCAGTTAATTTTAATCCAAACGAACATAACTCATTCAAATTATACAAAAACTATTTCTATGTTTAGTTGAATAATAGCAATCTATCACCAGAACTCAGCAACTGGGCTAATTTCCGCCAATACGGAAATAGACGAATGTGAGATTGTCTGCTGAAAATTAAATGTGCATGATAAGATAAGATTCTTTATTGCACTGAGCATCCCATTTGGGACAGAGTACAAAACATATAAAAAGTAGAATAAATAAGAAAGTAAACAAACAGGTGCGACGTTTCCGTTTCTGCTCCCAGAAATCCACTAGGCTAGAGGTCAGTTTTCGCAGCTAAAGTGAGTTCTGGGGCTAGATTGCTAATATTGTTCTGTTCTAATTCTGGGGATTTCCAATTGCCAAATATACGAAACTACTAAGGACTGCAGCCGAACCACGCATGTTTTATATTCAGGCCTTCAAGTGCCTCCTATATTTCTTATATTTCCTATATTCTCCTATATTTTTTTAGTCATTCCTATATTTTACTCAAAACCTCCTATATTTCCTATATTTTTACGTTTTCTCATGAAAACTGTCACCAATGCTCTGAAATGAGTCAATTTGGCATGAGAAAATACATCTCAGAAAAAAAGTTTTGCCTCGCTTCGCGCGGCAAATATAAAAACATTGCAATCTCCCTTTCTTAAACTAAGCAGCAGAACGGGTCTCCTCAATCACCACTTTTACGACCGCATTGAGTGAAAATAATCTGATTAAACACCAGAAAACTACTAATTTGGGAACATACAATGTAGTAGTGACCTGTCTTACACTTCCTCATTTCCTATATTTTATTAAGAAAATTCCTATATTTCTCCTATATTTTGGCAAATTTTCTCCTATATATTTCCACTGTGAGCCACTTGCAGGCCTGTATATTCTGTAAAATTATACACGCTAATGCGTACGAATAATCGAGAATCGGGCTGTAATAAAAAGGCACACTACTTCGGTTTCGAACACTGGCCGATTTTGATCATTTTTCACGTGCATGTGAATACTTTTTTTTTGATAATATTTTCCATGTCACATTTTTGAGAAAAGGGGAATTTCTATATGCTTTATAATATATAGCACAAAATGGAATCCTGATTCTCACATTTGCAACCGCATTTGTAATATTCTCCTTTCCAACATTCCCCAATGTATATCACAGGGGCTCATTTACCGTTGCTAATTATGTTGATTACAGCGGGGGGGAGGGGGATTTATTCCCTACCTCGACCCCCTCCCCCGTAATCAAACTAACGGTAACGAGCCCCTGTGATGTATATCAAGCATATTTCACTTTCATTGACGAAACCGTTCAAACGAAAGTAGACCTCAATACCGCACAACAATAGGCGAATAGAATAGAATTTTATTGGTTGCCAATCACAGCGCCCACAATGAAGCATAAAATTACATATATTTATACCGTGTTCCGTTCAGGTTTTTCGAATCTTGTTGCACAGTATCACTAATTTGTACTTATTTTCTACACGATTCAAGCCTACATTATTGAGTTTTAAAGCGGATTGAGCACAAAAACGCGCGGATGTGAAAGAGAGCACAAAATTCAACATCCATTGGCTGAGGCGTTGGCAGACTCGTGATTCGATTGGATTATTATCGCGCGCGTGCGCTGGGAACCTAAAAATAGCAGGATCCCCACTGAGCGTATATAAGGTAGTAATTTGGAAATATTTTTAACACTTCAATCTGCTGTTGATAGAAGTAACTTGGTACTACTGCAAGAAAGAGCAAAGATGTCTGGACGTGGAAAAGGCGGAAAATCCAAAGCAGGAAAAAGCAGGACAAGATCTGCTCGCGCTGGACTTCAGTTTCCAGTCGGTCGTGTCCATCGTTTCCTGAGGAAAGGCAACTATGCTAACCGTGTTGGAGCAGGTGCCCCCGTTTACCTCGCCGCCGTCATGGAATATCTGACCGCCGAGATTTTGGAGCTTGGAGGAAATGCCGCTCGGGATAACAAGAGGAGAACCACCAATCCCCGTCATCTTCTGTTGGCCGTCCGTAATGACGAAGAGCTGAACAGATTGCTGGCTAGAGTGTCTATCGCTCGAGGAGGTGTACTGCCAAACATCCAGTCCGTCCTGCTACCCAAGAAATCCAAGCGAGCCCGCTGAGTGTCGTCGCCGTGAAAGAAAGAAAATCCAACGGCCCTTTTCAGGGCCAACCATTTTCTTCGAAAGAGGAACTTCTAAACTTGCACAAATTTGAAAACTAGAAGCTACACATCTCCCCTCACCCCTTGCATATTTGTTTACCATATGGTAATATCATCGAATAAGTTATAAATATTCCAGTTCAATGATTTTTTTTTTCATTTCATCGATATTAAATTTTGCAGATGTTTTATTTAGCGCAATTACATCTTTGGAAACTCCCAGTCCCACACAGAAATATACCGATACAAGGGAAGCTACTCTTACTGGAATTTTGAAAGCTTTGTGGAAATATTCTAGTCGAGCACAGTGACTTGGGTATAGCAGCAGGTATCTTCGTCGATATTTAGATGGAGATCTAGTAGAGGAGGGGTATGTAGATCGATGTATGTCCTATAGAAAGCATTTTTATGAATCCACTGTCATTGTAGGTGGGAAATAATTACATTCTTGAAAAAAATATAAATATATATATGTAATCACAACATCGACGAAGACACCCCCTGCTATACCCAAGTCACTGTGTAGTCGAGTTACTTGTGACAAAAGATTTATAGATGAGAAATATGACAATCAATCGCAAGTCCGGAGGAGAACCGTTCTGTTCTGTTCTAATATTGCAATCTCACGTTCGGCTATTTCCGTATTGGCGGAACAAGCCTCTCACATAGAACGCACAAATCCCCACTGGTGGGGAGCGTATGACGATCACGCAGTGAGCCGGCTAAGAAATAGTGCCTTTGATAATCGAGAGATCCGGGTGCATTTTATTGTGAAATTCAGTTAATTTTAACCAAACGAACATAACTCATTCAAATTATACAAAACTATTTCTATGTTTAGTTGAATAATAGCAATCTATCACCAGAACTCAGCAACTGGGCTAATTTCCGCCAATACGGAAATAGACGAATGCGAGATTGGTTCCGCCGAAAATTAAATGTGTGCATGATAAGATAAGATTCTTTATTGCACTGAGCATCCCATTTGGGACAGAGTACAAAACATATAAAAAGTAGAATAAATAAGAAAGTAAACAAACAGGTGCGACGTTTCCGTTTCTGCTCCCAGAAATCCACTAGGCTAGAGGTCAGTTTTCGCAGCTAAAGTGAGTTCTGGGGCTAGATTGCTAATATTGTTCTGTTCTAATTCTGGGGATTTCCAATTGCCAAATATACGAAACTACTAAGGACTGCAGCCGAACCACGCATGTTTTATATTCAGGCCTTCAAGTGCCTCCTATATTTCTTATATTTCCTATATTCTCCTATATTTTTTTAGTCATTCCTATATTTTACTCAAAACCTCCTATATTTCCTATATATTTTACGTTTTCTCATGAAAACTGTCACCAATGCTCTGAAATGAGTCAATTTGGCATGAGAAAATACATCTCAGAAAAAAAGTTTTGCCTCGCTTCGCGCGGCAAATATAAAAACATTGCAATCTCCCTTTCTTAAACTAAGCAGCAGAACGGGTCTCCTCAATCACCACTTTTACGACCGCATTGAGTGAAAATAATCTGATTAAACACCAGAAAACTACTAATTTGGGAACATACAATGTAGTAGTGACCTGTCTTACACTTCCTCATTTCCTATATTTTATTAAGAAAATTCCTATATTTCTCCTATATTTTGGCAAATTTTCTCCTATATATTTCCACTGTGAGCCACTTGCAGGCCTGTATATTCTGTAAAATTATACACGCTAATGCGTACGAATAATCGAGAATCGGGCTGTAATAAAAAGGCACACTACTTCGGTTTCGAACACTGGCCGATTTTGATCATTTTTCACGTGCATGTGAATACTTTTCTTTTGATAATATTTTCCATGTCACATTTTTGAGAAAAGGGGAATTTCTATATGCTTTATAATATATAGCACAAAATGGAATCCTGATTCTCACATTTGCAACCGCATTTGTAATATTCTCCTTTCCAACATTCCCCAATGTATATCACAGGGACTCATTTACCGTTGCTAATTATGTTGACTACAGCGGGCCGGGGGGATTTATTCCCTACCTCGACCCCCTCCCCCGTAATCAAACTAACGGTAACGAGCCCCTGTGATGTATATCAAGCATATTTCACTTTCATTGACGAAACCGTTCAAACGAAAGTAGACCTCAATACCGCACAACAATAGGCGAATAGAATAGAATTTTATTGGTTGCCAATCACAGCGCCCACAATGAAGCATAAAATTACATATATTTATACCGTGTTCCGTTCAGGTTTTTCGAATCTTGTTGCACAGTATCACTAATTTGTACTTATTTTCTACACGATTCAAGCCTACATTATTGAGTTTTAAAGCGGATTGAGCACAAAAACGCGCGGATGTGAAAGAGAGCACAAAATTCAACATCCATTGGCTGAGGCGTTGGCAGACTCGTGATTCGATTGGATTATTATCGCGCGCGTGCGCTGGGAACCTAAAAATAGCAGGATCCCCACTGAGCGTATATAAGGTAGTAATTTGGAAATATTTTTAACACTTCAATCTGCTGTTGATAGAAGTAACTTGGTACTGCAAAAAGAAAAAAGAAAAAAGAGCAAAGATGTCTGGACGTGGAAAAGGCGGAAAATCCAAAGCAGGAAAAAGCAGGACAAGATCTGCTCGCGCTGGACTTCAGTTTCCAGTCGGTCGTGTCCATCGTTTCCTGAGGAAAGGCAACTATGCTAACCGTGTTGGAGCAGGTGCCCCCGTTTACCTCGCCGCCGTCATGGAATATCTGACCGCCGAGATTTTGGAGCTTGGAGGAAATGCCGCTCGGGATAACAAGAGGAGAACCACCAATCCCCGTCATCTTCTGTTGGCCGTCCGTAATGACGAAGAGCTGAACAGATTGCTGGCTAGAGTGTCTATCGCTCGAGGAGGTGTACTGCCAAACATCCAGTCCGTCCTGCTACCCAAGAAATCCAAGCGAGCCCGCTGAGTGTCGTCGCCGTGAAAGAAAGAAAATCCAACGGCCCTTTTCAGGGCCAACCATTTTCTTCGAAAGAGGAACTTCTAAACTTGCACAAATTTGAAAACTAGAAGCTACACATCTCCCCTCACCCCTTGCATATTTGTTTACCATATGGTAATATCATCGAATAAGTTATAAATATTCCAGTTCAATGATTTTTTTTTTTCATTTCATCGATATTAAATTTTGCAGATGTTTTATTTAGCGCAATTACATCTTTGGAAACTCCCAGTCCCACACAGAAATATACCGATACAAGGGAAGCTACTCTTACTGGAATTTTGAAAGCTTTGTGGAAATATTCTAGTCGAGCACAGTGTCTTGGGTAGCAGCAGGTATCTTCGTCGATATTTAGATGGAGATCTAGTAGAGGAGGGGTATGTAGATCGATGTATGTCCTATAGAAAGCATTTTTATGAATCCACTGTCATTGTGGTGTATGAAAAGTTGGGAAATAATTACATTCTTGAAAAAAATATAAATATATATATATAATCACAACATCGACGAAGACACCCCCTGCTATACCCAAGTCACTGTGTAGTCGAGTTACTTGTGACAAAAGATTTATAGATGAGAAATATGACAATCAATCGCAAGTCCGGAGGAAAGGAGAACCGTTCTGTTCTGTTCTAATATTGCAATCTCACGTTCGGCTATTTCCGTATTGGCGGAACAAGCCTCTCACATAGAACGCACAAATCCCCACTGGTGGGGAGCGTATGACGATCACGCAGTGAGCCGGCTAAAAAATAGTGCCTTTGATAATCGAGAGATCCGGGTGCATTTTATTGTGAAATTCAGTTAATTTTAACCAAACGAACATAACTCATTCAAATTATACAAAACTATTTCTATGTTTAGTTGAATAATAGCAATCTATCACCAGAACTCAGCAACTGGGCTAATTTCCGCCAATACGGAAATAGACGAATGCGAGATTGGTTCCGCCGAAAATTAAATGTGTGCATGATAAGATAAGATTCTTTATTGCACTGAGCATCCCATTTGGGACAGAGTACAAAACATATAAAAAGTAGAATAAATAAGAAAGTAAACAAACAGGTGCGACGTTTCCGTTTCTGCTCCCAGAAATCCACTAGGCTAGAGGTCAGTTTTCGCAGCTAAAGTGAGTTCTGGGGCTAGATTGCTAATATTGTTCTGTTCTAATTCTGGGGATTTCCAATTGCCAAATATACGAAACTACTAAGGACTGCAGCCGAACCACGCATGTTTTATATTCAGGCCTTCAAGTGCCTCCTATATTTCTTATATTTCCTATATTCTCCTATATTTTTTTAGTCATTCCTATATTTTACTCAAAACCTCCTATATTTCCTATATATTTTACGTTTTCTCATGAAAACTGTCACCAATGCTCTGAAATGAGTCAATTTGGCATGAGAAAATACATCTCAGAAAAAAAGTTTTGCCTCGCTTCGCGCGGCAAATATAAAAACATTGCAATCTCCCTTTCTTAAACTAAGCAGCAGAACGGGTCTCCTCAATCACCACTTTTACGACCGCATTGAGTGAAAATAATCTGATTAAACACCAGAAAACTACCAATTTGGGAACATACAATGTAGTAGTGACCTGTCTTACACTTCCTCATTTCCTATATTTTATTAAGAAAATTTCTATATTTCTCCTATATTTTGGCAAATTTTCTCCTATATATTTCTCCTATATTTCCACTGTGAGCCACTTGCAGGCCTGTATATTCTGTAAAATTATACACGCTAATGCGTACGAATAATCGAGAATCGGGCTGTAATAAAAAGGCACACTACTTCGGTTTCGAACACTGGCCGATTTTGATCATTTTTCACGTGCATGTGAATACTTTTTTTTGGATAATATTTTCCATGTCACATTTTTGAGAAAAGGGGAATTTCTATATGCTTTATAATATATAGCACAAAATGGAATCCTGATTCTCACATTTGCAACCGCATTTGTAATATTCTCCTTTCCAACATTCCCCAATGTATATCACAGGGGCTCATTTACCGTTGCTAATTATGTTGACTACAGCGGGCCGGGGGGATTTATTCCCTACCTCGACCCCCTCCCCCGTAATCAAACTAACGGTAACGAGCCCCTGTGATGTATATCAAGCATATTTCACTTTCATTGACGAAACCGTTCAAACGAAAGTAGACCTCAATACCTCACAACAATAGGCGAATAGAATAGAATTTTATTGGTTGCCAATCACAGCGCCCACAATGAAGCATAATATTACATATATTTATACCGTGTTCCGTTCAGGTTTTTCGAATCTTGTTGCACAGAATATAATTTAATATCACTAATTTGTACTTATTTTCTACACGATTCAAGCCTACATTATTGAGTTTTAAAGCGGATTGAGCACAAAAACGCGCGGATGTGAAAGAGAGCACAAAATTCAACATCCATTGGCTGAGGCGTTGGCAGACTCGTGATTCGATTGGATTATTATCGCGCGCGTGCGCTGGGAACCTAAAAATAGCAGGATCCCCACTGAGCGTATATAAGGTAGTAATTTGGAAATATTTTTAACACTTCAATCTGCTGTTGATAGAAGTAACTTGGTACTGCAAGAAAGAGCAAAGATATCTGGACGTGGAAAAGGCGGAAAATCCAAAGCAGGAAAAAGCAGGACAAGATCTGCTCGCGCTGGACTTCAGTTTCCAGTCGGTCGTGTCCATCGTTTCCTGAGGAAAGGCAACTATGCTAACCGTGTTGGAGCAGGTGCCCCCGTTTACCTCTCCGCCGTCATGGAATATCTGACCGCCGAGATTTTGGAGCTTGGAGGAAATGCTGCTCGGGATAACAAGAGGAGAACCATCAATCCCCGTCATCTTCTGTTGGCCGTCCGTAATGACGAAGAGCTGAACAGATTGCTGGCTAGAGTGTCTATCGCTCGAGGAGGTGTACTGCCAAACATCCAGTCCGTCCTGCTACCCAAGAAATCCAAGCGAGCCCGCTGAGTGTCGTCGCCGTGAAAGAAAGAAAATCCAACGGCCCTTTTCAGGGCCAACCATTTTCTTCGAAAGAGGAACTTCTAAACTTGCACAAATTTGAAAACTAGAAGCTACACATCTCCCCTCACCCCTTGCATATTTGTTTACCATATGGTAATATCATCGAATAAGTTATAAATATTCCAGTTCAATGATTTTTTTTTTTTTCATTTCATCGATATTAAATTTTGCAGATGTTTTATTTAGCGCAATTACATGAAACAAGAGCACAACAAGCAAGGACTAAAGTTCTCTTTAAACTCCCAGTCCCACACAGAAATATACCGATACAAGGGAAGCTACTCTTACTGGAATTTTGAAAGCTTTGTGGAAATATTCTAGTCGAGCACAGTGACTTGGGTAGCGGCGGGTATCTTCGTCGATATTTAGATGGAGATCTAGTAGAGGAGGGGTATGTCCTATAGAAAGCATTTTTATGAATCCACTGTCATTGTGGTGTATGAAAAGGTGGGAAATAATTACATTCTTGAAAAAAATATAAATATATATATGTAATCACAACATCGACGAAGACACCCCCTGCTACCCAAGTCACTGTGTAGTCGAGTTACTTGCGACAAAAGATTTATAGATGAGAAATATGACAATCAATCGCAAGTCCGGAGGAAAGGAGACCCGTTCTGTTCTGTTCTAATATTGTTCTGTTCTAATTCTGGGGATTTCCAATTGCCAAATATACGAAACTACTAAGGACTGCAGCCGAACCACGCATGTTTTATATTCAGGCCTTCAAGTGCCTCCTATATTTCTTATATTTCCTATATTCTCCTATATTTTTTTAGTCATTTCTATATTTTACTCAAAACCTCCTATATTTCCTACATTTTTACGTTTTCTCATGAAAACTGTCACCAATGCTCTGAAATGAGTCAATTTGGCATGAGAAAATACATCTCAGAAAAAAAGTTTTGCCTCGCTTCGCGCGGCAAATATAAAAACATTGCAATCTCCCTTTCTTAAACTAAGCAGCAGAACGGGTCTCCTCAATCACCACTTTTACGACCGCATTGAGTGAAAATAATCTGATTAAACACCAGAAAACTACCAATTTGGGAACATACAATGTAGTAGTGACCTGTCTTACACTTCCTCATTTCCTATATTTTATTAAGAAAATTCCTATATTTCTCCTATATTTTGGCAAATTTTCTCCTATATATTTCTCCTATATTTCCACTGTGAGCCACTTGCAGGCCTGTATATTCTGTAAAATTATACACGCTAATGCGTACGAATAATCGAGAATCGGGCTGTAATAAAAAGGCACACTACTTCGGTTTCGAACACTGGCCGATTTTGATCATTTTTCACGTGCATGTGAATACTTTTTTTTTGATAATATTTTCCATGTCACATTTTTGAGAAAAGGGGAATTTCTATATGCTTTATAATATATAGCACAAAATGGAATCCTGATTCTCACATTTGCAACCGCATTTGTAATATTCTCCTTTCCAACATTCCCCAATGTATATCACAGGGGCTCATTTACCGTTGCTAATTATGTTGATTACAGCGGGGGGGGGGATTTATTCCCTACCTCGACCCCCTCCCCCGTAATCAAACTAACGGTAACGAGCCCCTGTGATGTATATCAAGCATATTTCACTTTCATTGACGAAACCGTTCAAACGAAAGTAGACCTCAATACCTCACAACAATAGGCGAATAGAATAGAATTTTATTGGTTGCCAATCACAGCGCCCACAATGAAGCATAATATTACATATATTTATACCGTGTTCCGTTCAGGTTTTTCGAATCTTGTTGCACAGAATATAATTTAATATCACTAATTTGTACTTATTTTCTACACGATTCAAGCCTACATTATTGAGTTTTAAAGCGGATTGAGCACAAAAACGCGCGGATGTGAAAGAGAGCACAAAATTCAACATCCATTGGCTGAGGCGTTGGCAGACTCGTGATTCGATTGGATTATTATCGCGCGCGTGCGCTGGGAACCTAAAAATAGCAGGATCCCCACTGAGCGTATATAAGGTATTATTATCCCTCAACCTAAATCGTAGCATTTCCATTGGTCAGTTTACCAGGGTGTAAAAATTCGTACACCCCGGGGATCTTTCCATGTCAACGACCGACCGGTCTGA
This sequence comes from Hanleya hanleyi, assembly GCA_036873755.1. Taxonomy (NCBI): domain Eukaryota; kingdom Metazoa; phylum Mollusca; class Polyplacophora; order Lepidopleurida; family Hanleyidae; genus Hanleya; species Hanleya hanleyi. The sequence continues at coordinate 62,415 of JAVTVY010020041.1, read as the reverse complement.
CCGATCACGTGACCAATCATCTTAATGCTGTATACTGAACCATGTTGAACGGTGTGGCCGAACGGTGCTCTAGCGGAAGGGCTCCCAGGGGATAAAAATTCACGGTTCACGTGCGAAAGTAGTTCAACAAGCTGAACCCTGCTGACATTTAATTTTGTGATATTGACAACGCAGGGTTCAGCCGTTGAACCAAAATTTCCTATCGCAAAATTTTCGGCCTCCCGACCCAGGTAACAGCGGGTGGATTTGGGCTCACAAAAATCGATAATACCTACCGCTCTGCACTCGGTTGGATAGAATACATATTTGCCTACTTCCCTGGCCATTTATTTTCTCCGTCCAGCTTCTTTAATTTCCATAAACGGCGAAAGAAAAAAAAATCACCGCGGCTGATCTTCCAAAAACTAAATATGCCACCATTTTGAAAATATCACTATGGTGACACGAGACTGATCGTACCTCGATTGTAATTTCGGGACTGTAGACGGGAAAGTCGGAAACGGCTCATTCATAAGGCTGTCAAATTATCTGCTTTTAAATGTAAAATTGTAACTATAGGTATCAAGCATAATAGAAGGCACATACTGGAAAAGGTGATTCACGGGATTTTTCATCTCATAAGCGACTGGATCGACTGAGCGGATTCAGTTCTTCCGACTCGTGTAATCCTGAATTTAGAATAACATCACGCGAGATTCAGGGTCACGTGATAAAATGGCGACCGATTTCGTTTTTGGAAGATCAGCCGCGATGATTTTTTTTTCTTTTGCCGTTTATGGAAATTAAAGAAGCTGGACGGATAAAATAAATGGCCAGGGAAGTAGGCAAATATGTATTCTATCCAAGCGAGTGCAAAGCGGTAGGTATTATCAATTTTTGTGAGCCCAAATCCACCCGCTGTTACCTAGGTCGGGAGGCCGAAAATTTTGCGATAGGAAATTTCGGTTCAACGGCTGAACCCTGCGTTGTCAATATCACAAAATTAAATGTCAGCAGGGTTCAGCTTGTTGAACTAGTGCGAAAGCAGACATGGCGGATCTCCACTTCAAGACTTCGAACTTAAATTTTCCACTATTTCTGGCGGGAGATACCCTAATATTGACCAGAATACCATCATAGTCGGAGTATTCTACATCTCGCATGTCGAGAATATAAATATAACGAACATGAAGCGTTTTCTGGCCACGCGAAAATTATGCATAATCGCTACCGAACCAAGTTCGGCGTGTTGTGCGCTTTCAAAGATCATTTCCCGAAATCAACACACAATATTATACACAACCGTTCATATTCGATGAAAGGAGTCTTGCTGCATCACGTTCAATCAATCTTTAGACACACATACCTCGTAAATGGTTATATTTAGGGTCAAAATTGAACACTGTCACAGCTCTGCGTCCGTGTTGCGCGTCTACATTACTCGCGTAGACAACACGTTTTGTCAAAATGGAGACCGGTTTCGTAAATGGACAGACACATATATGCTGAGTTTCCGTGGTAAAGTTTCAGAGAAATTGCCCTTTTAACTCTATAATTCGAAATGTTAATTGAAAAATGCTTTCGGGATAATAAATTCGTTATTCAGGTTTTTCCCAGGGTGTATGAAAAGTTATGACCCTCCCTGAAACTCATACACCCTTCGGCTGACGCCTCAGGGTGTATGAGTTTCAGGGAGGGTCATAACTTTTCATACACCCTGGGAAAAACCTGAATAACTAATAGTAATTTGGAAATATTTTTAACACTTCAATCTGCTGTTGATAGAAGTAACTTGGTACTGCAAGAAAGAGCAAAGATATCTGGACGTGGAAAAGGCGGAAAATCCAAAGCAGGAAAAAGCAGGACAAGATCTGCTCGCGCTGGACTTCAGTTTCCAGTCGGTCGTGTCCATCGTTTCCTGAGGAAAGGCAACTATGCTAACCGTGTTGGAGCAGGTGCCCCCGTTTACCTCTCCGCCGTCATGGAATATCTGACCGCCGAGATTTTGGAGCTTGGAGGAAATGCCGCTCGGGATAACAAGAGGAGAACCATCAATCCCCGTCATCTTCTGTTGGCCGTCCGTAATGACGAAGAGCTGAACAGATTGCTGGCTAGAGTGTCTATCGCTCGAGGAGGTGTACTGCCAAACATCCAGTCCGTCCTGCTACCCAAGAAATCCAAGCGAGCCCGCTGAGTGTCGTCGCCGTGAAAGAAAGAAAATCCAACGGCCCTTTTCAGGGCCAACCATTTTCTTCGAAAGAGGAACTTCTAAACTTGCACAAATTTGAAAACTAGAAGCTACACATCTCCCCTCACCCCTTGCATATTTGTTTACCATATGGTAATATCATCGAATAAGTTATAAATATTCCAGTTCAATGATTTTTTTTTTTTTCATTTCATCGATATTAAATTTTGCAGATGTTTTATTTAGCGCAATTACATGAAACAAGAGCACAACAAGCAAGGACTAAAGTTCTCTTTAAACTCCCAGTCCCACACAGAAATATACCGATACAAGGGAAGCTACTCTTACTGGAATTTTGAAAGCTTTGTGGAAATATTCTAGTCGAGCACAGTGACTTGGGTAGCGGCGGGTATCTTCGTCGATATTTAGATGGAGATCTAGTAGAGGAGGGGTATGTAGATCGATGTATGTCCTATAGAAAGCATTTTTATGAATCCACTGTCATTGTGGTGTATGAAAAGGTGGGAAATAATTACATTCTTGAAAAAAATATAAATATATATATGTAATCACAACATCGACGAAGACACCCCCTGCTATACCCAAGTCACTGTGTAGTCGAGTTACTTGTGACAAAAGATTTATAGATGAGAAATATGACAATCAATCGCAAGTCCGGAGGAAAGGAGACCCGTTCTGTTCTGTTCTAATATTGTTCTGTTCTAATTCTGGGGATTTCCAATTGCCAAATATACGAAACTACTAAGGACTGCAGCCGAACCACGCATGTTTTATATTCAGGCCTTCAAGTGCCTCCTATATTTCTTATATTTCCTATATTCTCCTATATTTTTTTAGTCATTCCTATATTTTACTCAAAACCTCCTATATTTCCTATATTTTTACGTTTTCTCATGAAAACTGTCACCAATGCTCTGAAATGAGTCAATTTGGCATGAGAAAATACATCTCAGAAAAAAAGTTTTGCCTCGCTTCGCGCGGCAAATATAAAAACATTGCAATCTCCCTTTCTTAAACTAAGCAGCAGAACGGGTCTCCTCAATCACCACTTTTACGACCGCATTGAGTGAAAATAATCTGATTAAACACCAGAAAACTACCAATTTGGGAACATACAATGTAGTAGTGACCTGTCTTACACTTCCTCATTTCCTATATTTTATTAAGAAAATTCCTATATTTCTCCTATATTTTGGCAAATTTTCTCCTATATATTTCTCCTATATTTCCACTGTGAGCCTGTATATTCTGTAAAATTATACACGCTAATGCGTACGAATAATCGAGAATCGGGCTGTAATAAAAAGGCACACTACTTCGGTTTCGAACACTGGCCGATTTTGATCATTTTTCACGTGCATGTGAATACTTTTTTTTGGATAATATTTTCCATGTCACATTTTTGAGAAAAGGGGAATTTCTATATGCTTTATAATATATAGCACAAAATGGAATCCTGATTCTCACATTTGCAACCGCATTTGTAATATTCTCCTTTCCAACATTCCCCAATGTATATCACAGGGGCTCATTTACCGTTGCTAATTATGTTGATTACAGCGGGGGGGGGGATTTATTCCCTACCTCGACCCCCTCCCCCGTAATCAAACTAACGGTAACGAGCCCCTGTGATGTATATCAAGCATATTTCACTTTCATTGACGAAACCGTTCAAACGAAAGTAGACCTCAATACCTCACAACAATAGGCGAATAGAATAGAATTTTATTGGTTGCCAATCACAGCGCCCACAATGAAGCATAATATTACATATATTTATACCGTGTTCCGTTCAGGTTTTTCGAATCTTGTTGCACAGAATATAATTTAATATCACTAATTTGTACTTATTTTCTACACGATTCAAGCCTACATTATTGAGTTTTAAAGCGGATTGAGCACAAAAACGCGCGGATGTGAAAGAGAGCACAAAATTCAACATCCATTGGCTGAGGCGTTGACAGACTCGTGATTCGATTGGATTATTATCGGGCGCGTGCGTTGGGAACCTAAAAATAGCAGGATCCCCACTGAGCGTATATAAGGTAGTAATTTGGAAATATTTTTAACACTTCAATCTGCTGTTGATAGAAGTAACTTGGTACTGCAAGAAAGAGCAAAGATGTCTGGACGTGGAAAAGGCGGAAAATCCAAAGCAGGAAAAAGCAGGACAAGATCTGCTCGCGCTGGACTTCAGTTTCCAGTCGGTCGTGTCCATCGTTTCCTGAGGAAAGGCAACTATGCTAAACCGTGTTGGAGCAGGTGCCCCCGTTTACCTCTCCGCCGTCATGGAATATCTGACCGCCGAGATTTTGGAGCTTGGAGGAAATGCCGCTCGGGATAACAAGAGGAGAACCATCAATCCCCGTCATCTTCTGTTGGCCGTCCGTAATGACGAAGAGCTGAACAGATTGCTGGCTAGAGTGTCTATCGCTCGAGGAGGTGTACTGCCAAACATCCAGTCCGTCCTGCTACCCAAGAAATCCAAGCGAGCCCGCTGAGTGTCGTCGCCGTGAAAGAAAGAAAATCCAACGGCCCTTTTCAGGGCCAACCATTTTCTTCGAAAGAGGAACTTCTAAACTTGCACAAATTTGAAAACTAGAAGCTACACATCTCCCCTCACCCCTTGCATATTTGTTTACCATATGGTAATATCATCGAATAAGTTATAAATATTCCAGTTCAATGATTTTTTTTTTTTTCATTTCATCGTAGCTCCGGTGTAGCCTTGTTCCATACTACGTGAGAACAACGCTACGGCTGCAAGCCAGTCACCAGATCGAGTTGTTGGGAAATTGCCGTACGGGCAATATTTGCCGAACCAATTGACCATAACCAATAAAATAATTCGATTCTATGTCCACTTACCTTTCATAAAAATCCTTGTTTATGAGTGACCGTCCGTTTTAGCTTGGCAAGAGATCGAAACTCGGACGAGGGGGGGTAAAACTGTCCACATCGCCGCCATCTTTACATCGATAAGTTTTACATGGACAGTATAACCCCCTCGTCCGAGTTTCGATCTCTTGCCAAGCTAAAAACGGTAAGTGGACATAGAATCGAATTATTTTATTGGTTATGGTCAATTGGTCTGGCAAATATTGCCCGTACGGCAATTTCCCAACAACTCGATCTGGTGACTGGCTTGCAGCCGTAGCGTTGTTCTCACGTAGTATGGAACAAGGCTACACCGGAGCTAATTTCATCGATATTAAATTTTGCAGATGTTTTATTTAGCGCAATTACATGAAACAAGAGCACAACAAGCAAGGACTAAAGTTCTCTTTAAACTCCCAGTCCCACACAGAAATATACCGATACAAGGGAAGCTACTCTTACTGGAATTTTGAAAGCTTTGTGGAAATATTCTAGTCGAGCACAGTGACTTGGGTAGCAGCGGGTATCTTCGTCGATATTTAGATGGAGATCTAGTAGAGGAGGGGTATGTAGATCGATGTATGTCCTATAGAAAGCATTTTTATGAATCCACTGTCATTGTGGTGTATGAAAAGGTGGGAAATAATTACATTCTTGAAATAAATATATATATGTAATCACAACATCGACGAAGACACCCCCTGCTATACCCAAGTCACTGTGTAGTCAAGTTACTTGTGACAAAAGATTTATAGATGAGAAATATGACAATCAATCGCAAGTCCGGAAGAAAGGAGACCCGTTCTGTTCTGTTCTAATATTGTTCTGTTCTAATTCTGGGGATTTCCAATTGCCAAATATACGAAACTACTAAGGACTGCAGCCGAACCACGCATGTTTTATATTCAGGCCTTCAAGTGCCTCTTATATTTCTTATATTTCCTATATTCTCCTATATTTTTTTAGTCATTCCTATATTTTACTCAAAACCTCCTATATTTCCTATATTTTTACGTTTTCTCATGAAAACTGTCACCAATGCTCTGAAATGAGTCAATTTGGCATGAGAAAATACATCTCAGAAAAAAAGTTTTGCCTCGCTTCGCGCGGCAAATATAAAAACATTGCAATCTCCCTTTCTTAAACTAAGCAGCAGAACGGGTCTCCTCAATCACCACTTTTACGACCGCATTGAGTGAAAATAATCTGATTAAACACCAGAAAACTACTAATTTGGGAACATACAATGTAGTAGTGACCTGTCTTACACTTCCTCATTTCCTATATTTTATTAAGAAAATTCCTATATTTCTCCTATATTTTGGCAAATTTTCTCCTATATATTTCTCCTATATTTCCACTGTGAGCCACTTGCAGGCCTGTATATTCTGTAAAATTATACACGCTAATGCGTACGAATAATCGAGAATCGGGCTGTAATAAAAAGGCACACTACTTCGGTTTCGAACACTGGCCGATTTTGATCATTTTTCACGTGCATGTGAATACTTTTTTTTTGATAATATTTTCCATGTCACATTTTTGAGAAAAGGGGAATTTCTATATGCTTTATAATATATAGCACAAAATGGAATCCTGATTCTCACATTTGCAACCGCATTTGTAATATTCTCCTTTCCAACATTCCCCAATGTATATCACAGGGGCTCATTTACCGTTGCTAATTATGTTGATTACAGCGGGGGGGAGGGGGATTTATTCCCTACCTCGACCCCCTCCCCCGTAATCAAACTAACGGTAACGAGCCCCTGTGATGTATATCAAGCATATTTCACTTTCATTGACGAAACCGTTCAAACGAAAGTAGACCTCAATACCGCACAACAATAGGCGAATAGAATAGAATTTTATTGGTTGCCAATCACAGCGCCCACAATGAAGCATAATATTACATATATTTATACCGTGTTCCGTTCAGGTTTTTCGAATCTTGTTGCACAGAATATAATTTAATATTACTAATTTGTACTTATTTTCTACACGATTCAAGCCTACATTATTGAGTTTTAAAGCGGGTTGAGCACAAAAACGCGCGGATGTGAAAGAGAGCACAAAATTCAACATCCATTGGCTGAGGCGTTGGCAGACTCGTGATTCGATTGGATTATTATCGCGCGCGTGCGCTGGGAACCTAAAAATAGCAGGATCCCCACTGAGCGTATATATAGAGGATATTGCACTGTTGAGTTTGAATAGCATAAATATTTGTTCGAGTGAAAGGTGGAAGGATAACCCACGAGACGCGAAGCGTCGAGTGGGTTATCCTTCCACCTTTCACGAGAACAAATATTTATGCTATTCAAACTCAACAGTGCAATATTCTATTTATTATTTATAGAACATTATTTTTTTATCAATTTTGTAATATTAGACACCGTGGGCTGTCTTTTGAAGTAATTTTCTAACACAAATTAGGTCGGATTTTATTTTGTTTATGCCGCGGAGAAATACAAAGACATTAGCCAATGGGAATGGAAGAGTCCCGTCTGAAGTCACGTGCAACTGTCAATCAAGCGGCGAAAGATCGCGATCGAAGCGAGAAGAAAAATCTTCTTGAATTTAGAAGAGTTTACAGACTTTCAGTTTACCCGACAGTGAAAGGAAGGCAAGTTCTCACGAAGGACAGTGACACGTGGGCCTGTTGATAGCTGTCTACATCTCGGTTCAGTTGAATTGCCTGAAGTGAAACCGGAAGAACGGGCAACAGAAACACAACACTGCTGACTCGACTCGCGACTGTGCCGAACACGCATGGTCGGATAAACACGACAAACTGCAACTTCAAGCTCTCCGTCTGGGTAACTGTATGTGGAAACCGCTATGCAGCATATGAGAAATCAACTTTAGAGCTATCCCCTTTTAGCTTGTTTGTATATCTTTGGGCTCGAACGTAACTGAAGCGTTTTCCTACTGAACATGCAGAAAGCCAGCCCATCGCAGTTTGCGGGTTTCACGCTTTTCTGCATCATCTTTGCGAAAGTCTATAAGGACCCAAGGTGGTTAGTAACTTTATTTCTACTCATACCAGTATTAATTGTGCATTCTTGGTTGACGTAACAACTGTTGTTTTATGTCGAAGGAGCCTAAAAGTTCACTTACTGCGAAAGTCTAAAAATAGACCTGACATCACGATATCAGGTCATATCGTCCAAGGCCAAATCGTCCAAGACCAGTGGAAAAAACTTCGCCCAAATATTGAGACAGATCGACCGACGATTGAGGCCGATCACTCAAAGTATTTTATAGATCGTACCAGCGCTGCGTGGATATGTTAGCTAACACTTAAATAAAAGATATATTGAATTTTATATGAAATGATCTGTATATATATTCATTCCATGACGAAGTTTTGATGGGTTATGAATTGTTGGCAAGCATTCTCGGAATGAAAGTACCGTAGTGAAAGAAGTAGTTCCGGCAACGTCACTGTCAGGTCAGAGTTCACATGTACTCAGCAGTTAGATAACAAAAGTGTTATCTAACTGCAAAAGTGTTATCTAACTGCAATGAAAATATCACTTTTAAGAGTGAAGAAAATATAAGGATTTCACTGTTATATAAATAATAAAAGGTATTATTATCCCTCAACCTAAATCGTAGCATTTCCATTGGTCAGTTTACCAGGGTGTAAAAATTCGTACACCCCGGGGATCTTTCCATGTCAACGTCCGACCGGTCTGACCGATCACGTGACCAATCATCTTAATGCTGTATACTGAACCATGTTGAACGGTGTGGCCGAACGGTCCTCTAGCGGAAGGGCTCCCAGGGGATAAAAATTCACGGTTCACGTGCGAAAGCAGACATGGCGGATCTCCACTTCAAGACTTCCAACTTAAATTTTCCACTATTTCTGGCGGGAGATACCATAATATTGACCAGAATACCATCATAGTCTGAGTATTCTACTTCTCGCATGTCGAGAATATAAATATAACGAACATGAAGCGTTTTCTGGCCACGCGAAAATTATGCATAATCGCTACCGAACCAAGTTCGGCGTGTTGTGCGCTTTCAAAGATCATTTCCCGAAATCAACACACAATATTATACACAACCGTTCATATTCGATGAAAGGAAGTCTTGCTGCATCACGTTCAATCAATCTTTTAGACACACATACCTCGTAAATGGTTATATTTAGGGTCAAAATTGAACACTGTCACAGCTCTGCGTCCGTGTTGCGCGTCTACATTACTCGCGTAGACAACACGTTTTGTCAAAATGGAGACCGGTTTCGTAAATGGACAGACACATATATGCTGAGTTTCCGTGGTAAAGTTTCAGAGAAATTGCCCTTTTAACTCTATAATTCGAAATGTTAATTGAAAAATGCTTTCGGGATAATAAATTCGTTATTCAGGTTTTTCCCAGGGTGTATGAAAAGTTATGACCCTCCCTGAAACTCATACACCCTTCGGCTGACGCCTCAGGGTGTATGAGTTTCAGGGAGGGTCATAACTTTTCATACACCCTGGGAAAAACCTGAATAACTAATAATAATTTGGAAATATTTTTAACACTTCAATCTGCTGTTGATAGAAGTAACTTGGTACTGCAAGAAAGAGCAAAGATATCTGGACGTGGAAAAGGCGGAAAATCCAAAGCAGGAAAAAGCAGGACAAGATCTGCTCGCGCTGGACTTCAGTTTCCAGTCGGTCGTGTCCATCGTTTCCTGAGGAAAGGCAACTATGCTAACCGTGTTGGAGCAGGTGCCCCCGTTTACCTCTCCGCCGTCATGGAATATCTGACCGCCGAGATTTTGGAGCTTGGAGGAAATGCCGCTCGGGATAACAAGAGGAGAATCATCAATCCCCGTCATCTTCTGTTGGCCGTCCGTAATGACGAAGAGCTGAACAGATTGCTGGCTAGAGTGTCTATCGCTCGAGGAGGTGTACTGCCAAACATCCAGTCCGTCCTGCTACCCAAGAAATCCAAGCGAGCCCGCTGAGTGTCGTCGCCGTGAAAGAAAGAAAATCCAACGGCCCTTTTCAGGGCCAACCATTTTCTTCGAAAGAGGAACTTCTAAACTTGCACAAATTTGAAAACTAGAAGCTACACATCTCCCCTCACCCCTTGCATATTTGTTTACCATATGGTAATATCATCGAATAAGTTATAAATATTCCAGTTCAATGATTTTTTTTTTTTTCATTTCATCGTAGCTCCGGTGTAGCCTTGTTCCATACTACGTGAGAACAACGCTACGGCTGCAAGCCAGTCACCAGATCGAGTTGTTGGGAAATTGCCGTACGGGCAATATTTGCCGAACCAATTGACCATAACCAATAAAATAATTCGATTCTATGTCCACTTACCTTTCATAAAAATCCTTGTTTATGAGTGACCGTCCGTTTTTAGCTTGGCAAGAGATCGAAACTCGGACGAGGGGGGGTAAAACTGTCCACATCGCCGCCATCTTTACATCGAAAAGTTTTACATGGACAGTATAACCCCCTCGTCCGAGTTTCGATCTCTTGCCAAGCTAAAAACGGACGGTCACTCATAAACAAGGATTTTTATGAAAGGTAAGTGGACATAGAATCGAATTATTTTATTGGTTATGGTCAATTGGTCTGGCAAATATTGCCCGTACGGCAATTTCCCAACAACTCGATCTGGTGACTGGCTTGCAGCCGTAGCGTTGTTCTCACGTAGTATGGAACAAGGCTACACCGGAGCTAATTTCATCGATATTAAATTTTGCAGATGTTTTATTTAGCGCAATTACATGAAACAAGAGCACAACAAGCAACAGTTACTTATTTTTACACGCGCAATTAAACATGAAACAGAGAGCACAAAAGCAAGCAGCATTCTCGTTAAACTCGTGATCAGGATATACCGATACGCTGGGAACCTACTAATACAGGATTTGAGCGTATATATGTAGGAGCACTGTGAGTTTGAATAGCATATGTATTTGTCGATGTAGATGGAGATCCCACGAGAGGAAGGTATGTGGGTTTCCCCACTTTCACGGAACAGTGAATATTCTATTTATTATTTACAGAACATTATTTTTCTTATCAATTTTGTAATATTAGACACCGTGGGCTGTCTTTTGAAGTAATTTTCTAACACAAATTAGGTCGGATTTTATTTTGTTTATGCCGCGGCGAAATACAAAGACATTAGCCAATGGGAATGGAAGAGTCCCGTCTGAAGTCACGTGCAACTGTCAATCAAGCGGTTGAGTCGAAAGATCGCGATCGAAGCGAGAAGAAAAATCTTCTTGAATTTAGAAGAGTTTACAGACTTTCAGTTTACCCGACAGTGAAAGGAAGGCAAGTTCTCACGAAGGACAGTGACACGTGGGCCTGTTGATAGCTGTCTACATCTCGGTTCAGTTGAATTGCCTGAAGTGAAACCGGAAGAACGGGCAACAGAAACACAACACTGCTGACTCGACTCGCGACTGTGCCGAACACGCATGGTCGGATAAACACGACAAACTGCAACTTCAAGCTCTCCGTCTGGGTAACTGTATGTGGAAACCGCTATGCAGCATATGAGAAATCAACTTTAGAGCTATCCCCTTTTAGCTTGTTTGTATATCTTTGGGCTCGAACGTAACTGAAGCAGAAAGCCAGCCCGTCGCAGTTTGCGGGTTTCACGCTTTTCTGCATCATCTTTGCGAAAGTCTATAAGGACCCAAGGTGGTTAGTAACTTTATTTCTACTCATACCAGTATTAATTGTGCATTCTTGGTTGACGTAACAACTGTTGTTTTATGTCGAAGGAGCCTAAAAGTTCACTTACTGCGAAAGTCTAAAAATAGACCTGACATCACGATATCAGGTCATATCGTCCAAGGCCAAATCGTCCAAGACCAGTGGAAAAAACTTCGCCCAAATATTGAGACAGATCGACCGACGATTGAGGCCGATCACTCAAAGTATTTTATAGATCGTACCAGCGCTGCGTGGATATGTTAGCTAACACTTAAATAAAAGATATATTGAATTTTATATGAAATGATCTGTATATATATTCATTCCATGACGAAGTTTTGATGGGTTATGAATTGTTGGCAAGCATTCTCGGAATGAAAGTACCGTAGTGAAAGAAGTAGTTCCGGCAACGTCACTGTCAGGTCAGAGTTCACATGTACTCAGCAGTTAGATAACAAAAGTGTTATCTAACTGCAAAAGTGTTATCTAACTGCAATGAAAATATCACTTTTAAGAGTGAAGAAAATATAAGGATTTCACTGTTATATAAATAATAAAAGGTATTATTATCCCTCAACCTAAATCGTAGCATTTCCATTGGTCAGTTTACCAGGGTGTAAAAATTCGTACACCCCGGGGATCTTTCCATGTCAACGTCCGACCGGTCTGACCGATCACGTGACCAATCATCTTAATGCTGTATACTGAACCATGCCTATAGTAATGACATGGATGTAGGGAGATCTTCTTGGTTGGTGACTTCACTGCAAGACAAAACTTCGTCCACCATGCTGATGATGCTATTTTACTAATCATATAAAAAGTTTAATTTTGATACATTAGCGGTAGGATAGATTCGCACCTGCACGACTCCCGGCGTACATTTCTAATTCGTTATCTACAGCATAGGGCATATTTTTAACTATTGATGGTGTAAATATTGTAAATATGCAAAAATATCCATTCCAAGAAATGTATTATGACCATTATGATTTAATACATTGAGGATACCTTTTGCAACTGCAAGTCAATATTATCCATTCATATACCATTGATTAAAAATGAAGCCATAAGAATAGAGGACTAATGTGAACCACAAATTTATGCGGGAGTCACGCATCAGTGTACCTGTTGGCGTGAATCCTTTGTCCAAGAATTTGAAGTGCAAAAGGCGGATTTTATGCAGGCCTAGACAACACGTTTTGTCAAAATGGAGACCGGTTTCGTAAATGGACAGACACATATATGCTGAGTTTCCGTGGTAAAGTTTCAGAGAAATTGCCCTTTTAACTCTATAATTCGAAATGTTTTTGAAAAATCAAATTTTATGTATAAATTTACATTCAGTTTTTCCCAGGGTACCATTCATACATGATCTGTCATAATTCATACAGTGCTTGGAATCTGCATACTGTTGGAAAAGGCGGAAAATCAGGACAAGAACTTCAGTTTCCATGATCGTTTCCTGGCAATATGAAAATCATGCTATTCAATTGATGGTCATTTAATTGTCTATTCTACTGACTGCTTTGACAATCCAATTATGACTTGTTGGCACCATATGGCGAATAAGATCAATGCGTATTCTTGACGTAACAAAAAGCCAGTGTAAAATTTCAATATTTATTTTAAAATAAATTCTGGTTTATTACCGTCCAGCTTGGCAAGAGGACTCGGACATGTCCACATCGCCGTTACATCTACATGCCTCGTCCGAGTTTCGCTTCTAAAAATTGGACATAGAATCGAATTATTTTATTGGTTATGGTCAATGGAGAATATGCCCGTACGGCAATTGCACAACTCGATCTGTGACTGGCTTTAGCGTTGTTCTCACGTAGTATGGAACAAGGCTCGGAGCTAATTTCATCGATATTAAATTTTGCAGATGTTTTATTTAGCGCAATTACATGAAACAAGAGCACAACAAGCAAGGACTAAAGTTCTCTTTAAACTCCCAGTCCCACACAGAAATATACCGATACAAGGGAAGCTACTCTTACTGGAATTTTGAAAGCTTTGTGGAAATATTCTAGTCGAGCACAGTGACTTGGGTAGCAGCGGGTATCTTCGTCGATATTTAGATGGAGATCTAGTAGAGGAGGGGTATGTACACACGCGTTTTCCCCACTATATGACACCGATATAAAGTGGAACATTCGTGTACCACTGAGTGTTACAGCAATGTAACAATTTATGTTGGACCATCATGGTACCATTTGATGTTGCCGACGATGTAACATTATATATTGGTACATCATTGGCGACGGCTGTCGGTCCATAATGTATACGGTTTGGATTGTTCCAATGTCGGTCCTACATTGGCTCTCGTTTGTTTGAGGGTAAGAATAGCCATCCTCGGTATATTGTACCATCATACCATTTTAAAATGGTGTAACAGGAAAATAAAAAGACTCTTTGTTAATCGGAAAAGAAGGTCGTCAGTTTGTTATCCGCTTTCAAATTGAGATTTTTTTTGGGATGGAGTGAATTACGAGTTACGGCCCTTGAACCACATGTCTGGCTGACAGAAAAAAACACTCACCATATCTTCAGCTCAGTCAAACCGATTTATTTCATATTTTGGAAGTCCGATGTCGGTTCTGGGTATGCTGATTCAAAGACTTGAGCCATGCGCTCGAGATATCAAGCTCAACAATCCAAAAGAGAGAACATCCGATCTGCATTGAAACTCGGGAACAGTGCAATCGGCACAACAACAACATCAAGTTGCCTGTGCCGAGAATATTCCACCCGCTATGACAGGCAGGACCAGGTAAATAATTCCATCACTCTAAAATTTATAGCAGAGAGTCGGTTTAAGCGCAAGCAACATCCAAATAATAAAAGAAAGGCTGTCACCCATTGTATAATTTGTACCCCCTCCCCTCCCCGCCCATCCACACACAACTCGTCCTAACGTCGAGCTTAGCAGCCGGAGATTCACACGTTTTCAGCGCAAGTCTGATGCTTGAATGACATCACCCCCCCCCCTATTATTCTCTCCCTCTCCATATTCCTTCCTGGACATATTCCTCTCTGGACATATCCCCCCCCCCTTTACTATTTTCAGATATTAAAAAGATATATTTTATATAATTTTGTTTCCTGAAAAAGTTCCCCAAAAATGACCAAAGTCGATTGGTCGAAAGCCCCGGCGGCCGTCATGACAAGATTGATATGAAAACCTTATAAGGTCTGGACCCACTGAATCAATCGATGCAAGACTTGGCATACATGTTCAATGACCAATGCGAAGGCACAAAGCTTTTTATCAACTGTTTAGTGTTTATCAGGGTGAGAGATTTGTAGTTTGATAATAAGGATAATTATCAGTAATCAGTATACCGGTAACCCAGCTGACAAATCACAATAATAAATGTCAGTAAGTTTTTGCTTCTAGAAATATCTGAGAATGAAACTGGAAAACACCATGAGAAATTGCCCAAGAACAAGAAAATATCCCTTGCCCCTTAATGTAGGTCCATCTATAGTCCAATCTTGAACGTAGATCGACGGACTACATATGGGCCCGTCTAATGGCAAAGGGGGGGGGGATTTAGAATATCTGACCACCCACCTGACACCCGAAAGAACCTACAGTTGGCATGGATAATTCCCCTTTGAATCCTATAACTAGATTTAGATTTTTTTTGGCGGGTGCACCTGGCTCAGACCTGATCGTCCATGAAGTACACCCAACCCCCTTCCTAAAAGAAGTTACATGTAGCTGAACCATGCCTATAGTAATGACATGGATGTAGGGAGATCTTCTTGGTTGGTGACTTCACTGCAAGACAAAACTTCGTCCACCATGCTGATGATGCTATTTTACTAATCATATAAAAAGTTTACACTTTGATACATATAGCGGTAGGATAGATTCGCACCTGCACGACTCCCGGCGTACATTTCTAATTCGTTATCTACAGCATAGGGCAGATTTTTAACTATTGATGGTGTAAATATTGTAAATATGCATCAAATATCCATTCCAAGAAATGTATTATGACCATTATGATTTAATACATTGAGGATACCTTTTGCAACTGCAAGTCAAAAATAGTCCATTCATATACCACTGATTAAAAATGAAGCCATAAGAATAGAGGACTAATGTGAACCACAAATTTATGCGGGAGTCACGCATCAGTGTACCTGTTGGCGTGAATCCTTTGTCCAAGAATTTGAAGTGCAAAAGGCGGATTTTATGCAGGCCTACAGAGACTAATAATTATAGGTTTCAGTATCGGTACATATGTATTAAGTTCATGAAAGGGACTTTTATATCTTTAGCCAAATGTAGAATATGGATTTATGTTCCTAGATTGCCATATATTTCCTGTATTCAAATTTTATGTATTTTAGTTACATATCAGTTCAGTTATATCATACCATTTATATCTGAAATTTAGTGCTTGAACATTGTTGATCAGCAATAGTCATGATGGTATGAAATGATTGCTATTTTGATTGAAAAGGCATTTAATTCAATCATTCTATTACTGGAAATTTCTTGCTTGAACATTGTTGAGCAATATTATGAGATGATTGCTATTGACTGAAGTTTTTTCTTTATAAAATCTGGTATTATTTCAAAGGAAAGGAATACATGTACTTATTACCAAATTTATCTAAAATATTTCTGTTTACTTTCAGAATCGAATTGTACTTGTATGCTGACCAAATGGAGAATATGCATGGGCACTGCACTACTGAGATGTGTGATTGCATGTAAAGAGGAGAGGAGTTAACAAATATGTTAACATGGTATAAGGCATGATAAATAATATTCCCATATAATACAGTGTAAAACTCATATGGTAACATCGTCTGCATTCTCGCTCCACCAGAGACATGCTACCACTATGCCTCTGGCGGATAATGAAAGCCAGTGTAGTATGTGTTGGTCGTCAGAGTTGGTTGTGTTTTATAAACAGCCACCTATGCTTGTCAGCAAGAGGCGCTAAAATTGAGACTAATGACGAGTGTGTCAGAACATTACCTTGAATTCGATATATTTCAAATTTGTTGTTTATATATTGTGTAAACATAACCCATTTCAATCAGCAAATGTCTACATGTACATTTTGAAGAGACCTGATAAATTAATTATGGATTTGGAGATTTTTATGTGTGCACAGAAGAAAATAGCAAACAATTATATAGTGATATCATGCCCTTCTGTGTGTGAGCCATCAAATTAGAAGAAAAGCAAACAACTGAACTTCTCGTATAATCTCCTAGCGTATATTAGGCAAGATAGACATCTGTCCCGAGAATGGAGAATCCAAATCAGGGGTTACCTCCCCTGTATGCCCATACAGTAGACCGGTTATGCCAGCATTCGTTTCGCTGCCTGTTCATTCTCCAGGTCTGGGTGTTTATTGGGACACGATACATTCTGAAATGTGTAGAATGAGTCTATATCCAGACAGAATTTTGAATCAACGATGCTGGTCATGACCTGTCTTCTGTGTGGATATACAGGGGAGGCAACCAGTCTATATCCAAATACATAAGCATAATGTCACAAATATCACGAATGAGTTCCTGTAATGACTGTCATGACTGTCAC
The DNA here is from genome assembly GCA_036873755.1 of Hanleya hanleyi. Lineage (NCBI taxonomy): Eukaryota > Metazoa > Mollusca > Polyplacophora > Lepidopleurida > Hanleyidae > Hanleya > Hanleya hanleyi. The sequence goes on along the minus strand of JAVTVY010020041.1, from coordinate 45,077 downwards.
CCAGGATAATGCAATCTGGTCAGAAACATAATGTTGGAAATATTCTGACAGATGATCCAGTCACTGAGAACAAGAAATAAAATAAGGCATGTCTGGACAATGTCACAAGCAAATTTGTAGTTATGCCATGAACTGGCAATATGTAGATCTGATTACATCTTCACCAGAGTAGGGCCATTGTTATATAAGATCTGTGTTTGATGTAACCATCCTACAAAAAATATTTAGCAATTTTTGGGTAGCCGCTTTTTTTTATTATTTGAAATATAAAGGATTCCAGTAGTGGTCTGTTTAAAATTTTCAAAAATTAATGTTATGATGACTTTTTCAGTTATAAATAAGTAGATACCAATAAATCTACATATGCATAACCTATAACCAATTTCAAATCTTGTTTTATAAATGTTTTGTCAAAATCACATTTGATAATGATAAATTATAAAATAAAATAAAAATGCCTTCCAACCTACCTACTCACTAATATCCAGAAAACCTGATGACATTTTATCCTTCTTTCTATCCCATGATGCATTGTGTATCCATGCCAACTGAATTACAGTTTCCACCTGTGTAGTCCAAAGATGGTTAATTTATACTTCTGATTCCCACAATGCAGTGCAGTGATGACATCAGATTAATGTCTATTATTGAACCTTAGTTACAACTATTATTATGGATGGCTAAAGTTAATCTGCCATGGCAATTGTCCAGTAGGCCTACTTACCATGCTTACTAATTTGTGAATATATTATTTGGATCTCCCATAAAATTGAGTAGTAAACAGTCTCGACCAGGACTGAAATTCTGAACATTTCATGCCTTGAATCTAGAAAGAGATACTGTTGCCTTAAATAAATATCATTTTCTTGCAGGTTCAGTGCATTCTCAGGTTGAAGACACTTGTGGGCTTCATGGTGGGTATTCTGATAGTGTTAACCATTATGTTTGTGAGTAGAACTTGTACATGGACTGCAAAAATAAATGAAATTTAAATTTATCGTTCTCAAAACTGCTGAACTAAGAAGATTTATCTTGCTGTTCCCTCATATTTTTCTGTGCAAGAAGAAACAAGGAAACCTTTCCTGAAAATTCATCAGCAATCTCAATTCCAGATCCTCATCAGTCATGGGAGAATAGCAAGAATATATTTTCATGGTGGATTTCATCATTGAGACAAGTGTAATCTATCATCTAAATGTAGTTTAAATCTGTATTAGATCATCAGTTTGTCAAAAAAGTTATTCTTTAGGACTGATGAGATCTTTAACTCTACCAGTCTATGATCATTTACTCTTTCAGAATATATGAGGTTGATGACCAGGAGATGAAAGCGTGACCATGCAGGCTGTATGGTGCTTGAGTAACACTAAAATAATCTTCTCACTCATGATTCTATGTAAAAAAAAGGAAATAAATCTGAATGCTAAATGTTACTTTTCTCTGTACATGTTTTGCAGCCATTGTAAGTCGACCTCAGTGAGTTCTCTTCATATTTGAGTCTGTACCGCCTACAATGCCCATATAAGTAACAGCCTCTTCATTTCACTGCATTGCAATGGTCTAGTGGTTAGAGCATCCGCCTCACAAGTGGGAGGTCCTATGATCAGTCTCTGGTCGAGTCATATCTAACACTTAAAAATTGGAACTTGTTGCTTCCTTCATTGATGCTCAGCATTAGGAGGATAGATCAATGTGACTGGGTGAAGTATCATCAGTAAAGACAGCACTATAACAAGAGACAAAATTGGCTTCAATATGCGCCAGCAAAACAAACACATTAATTTTGTAATGAAACAATTAGCTTTCCCAAAATAGAGCACTGGCTTGTTTAGGAATACAGCAACTGTTGAACTTTTGACCTTAGAATCAACAGGAGCTCGGAATATCCGAAAGACAGAATGCATATTCTAGAACTGGAGGGATCACATCTCAAAATGAATATGTTTGCTATGACGGTATACATGAAGTTTGGTCACATTCCACAGCCCTGAATTGATATATACTGCTGATAAATTCTCATTTTCCTGATCTTCAAGCCGAGTGATTACTTGACTGTTGACCTTTTGACCTGTCACAGTGCCCAGACAATGCAGATCATATCTACTGCTTCATCTGTTTGTTTCAGATTTGCCTATGACCTGTCACAGATCCAAGATATTGCAGATCATATCTAATGTTACATCTCTTTGATTTCAGATTTCCCTAGGACCTGTCACAGTACCCAGACTTTGCAGATGATATCTACTGTTTCATCTCTTTGGTTTCAGATTTCTCTGTGACTGGTTATAGTACCCAGACATTGCAGACCATATGTACTGTTTCTTCTGTTGGTTTCAGATTTCTTTTTGACCTGTCACAGATCCAAGATATTGCAGATCATATCTAATGTTACATCTCTTTGATTTCAGATTTCCCTAGGACCTGTCACAGTACCCAGACTTTGCAGATGATATCTACTGTTTCATCTCTTTGGTTTCAGATTTCTCTGTGACTGGTTATAGTACCCAGACATTGCAGACCATATGTACTGTTTCTTCTGTTGGTTTCAGATTTCTTTTTGACCTGTCACAGATCCAAGATATTGCAGATCATATCTAATGTTACATCTCTTTGATTTCAGATTTCTCTATGGACTGTCACAGAACCCAGACAAAGCAGATCATATCTACTGTTTCGTCTCTCTGGTTTCAGATTTCTCTCTGACCTGTCACATATCCCAAACAGTCACAGATCCCATTGTATCTACTTTTTCATCTGTTTGGTTTCAGATTTCTGTATGTCCTGTCACACATCACAGACTATGCAGATCGTTTATCTACTGTTTCATCTGTTTGGCTTCAGCAGATCATTTATCTACTGTTTCATCTGTTGGGCTTCAGATTTCTCCATGGTCAGTCACAGATCCCAGACTATGCAGATCATATCTACTGTTTGGTTTCAGATTTCTCTTTGACCTGTCACAGACCCCAGAATATGCAGATCGTATATCTGCTGTTCATCTGTTTTGTTGCAGATTTCTCTATGACCTGTCACAGATCTCAGACAATACAGATCATGTTTTATCAAGCAGTCTTGTCTGCTCTTGCCTTCTTCAAGACAACTTGTGCTACTTTTGCATTTCTGACACTTTCTTCACTTAGGTAATGATCACATAGGCCAGGCTAGGGGGTTTGGATTATAAATGCTTGCTAAAGTATGAGATGTGAAAAGCAAGTTAAGCTATTTGTCCTTGACATTACTGTCGGTCATATTTGAAGTGCTGAAATACTGTGCACATTATCATTGTGTTTAAAATTAATGTACCTACCTCTTAACATACTAATCACTGAAGCACAGAATTGTCCAGTTGCTCTCTTTATACACCTATCCTTAGACATGGGGCAAATAGGAACCCTTTTCATTTTGAGATTAAAATGTTCAAGGAGATCAATGTGATGAAAAATAATCTGGATCATGACAAACCTCGGGTATATCACTACCGGTACCTTGATCTTGTAGGCATAAATCTGCGAGTCTACAATTTACTTTATGCCTTTCTCATTTGAGATTGCAAATATTAATTCTGGTCAAGTGTGTGGGCATGTTTTGAAGCCCTACAGGCTCTTGTTAAATTTGATTTGAAATGTGAATTTTTAGAGAACTCCTGCCTTTGTCAAGGGAAATAACTTTGCTGAAAGTGTTGATCAATACTCATGGTTCAGTACAATATGCAGCTGACCAGAAGCAGAAGGCTGATCGCAGTTTCTCCTACATTAAAGTGTAACTGTGGTACTTGTGCAAGTGCACCTCATATTCAAGTTAACGATGTGAATAATAAAACGTTTTTCCCAACATTCTGTCATTTTATGGCTCAGAGGGTTCAAAGGCAACTTTCTACAGTGGGAGAAATCTTCACTGCCCCTTTTTGACGTCATAAATTGAGCGTCCTCCTGCACAGTCTGCTTGATGTCGAGGCAGTGCAGAGAATGGAACAGATTAACAATGTTGCGTTGTGTCAGAGATGGATAGTCGTTCCATAATAACGTCGCAAGTTCCAATATGCTTGTGGCGCTATGCACTACAATAACATTAAGTCGTAAAACAAGAAACAGGGTATTAATTCAATAATTTGGAAGATTATCTTGAATCTGATGTAAACTTACAGAAGTACCACAGTTACAATTTAAGAGGTGATACAGTTTATTAGAGTGACTGATCAGAATTCGTAGCAAACTTTGGTGGTGATTGAAAGTTAGTAGATTGATTCAATTAATGGGTGCTCCTCATAAGGACAAATGAGGACATACAACTGAAATTACTTTCAAGCAGTTTCAAAGTTTTATTCCATTTGCAGGTAGGAGTAAATATTGCATCACTTGATCTGTCAGTCGACGATGCCTTGTAGTATGGAGATCTTGGTGCTGGTAGCTGAAAATCGGTGACTCCAAAATTTTATTTGGAAATTTACAGGTAAATAATCTGCACTTTCATAAAGTCAAGTAATCTCGAGACATGCTGAAATAAAACATGTTATGTTGTAATTATTATTAGGTTTTATTATGTAAACTAGATTTCACCTAACGGATTTCAATTCTCTCTCTCTCTCCAATGTAGGCCGCAGTGTTAATAAGTTCGTCCTAACTGCTAAGAATGAAGGATCTAAATTGGTGATTTTGCAGTGAATTCCTTCTCTAAATCGATACAAGATATGTGAGAAATTGTATTAATTGCATGTTGATATGATATATATGTTTCTTCACAGAATAACCCATGCTACAGTACACTTGTTCTCATGGTGGTGAATAATCCAAGCACAAAACCAATGCCATCACAGTGTGGATGATCTGCTATTTGAGAGTTGAGATTCTCAGCCGGAGACTGTCACAGTGTGGATAATCTGCTATTTGAGAGTAGAGATTCTCAGCCGGAGACTGTCCCAAGAATTTTGAAACATTATGTCAAATCGACAGAACTTGAGAACTGTACTCTTCCAGACTCATTTCTTTATAGTGTAAATTTCCTTTCAACTTCACAATAAGCGACTCCTAGACTGCATTGCAACGCCACAGAGGAGCAACCTGTCAAATAAAAGGATGATGAAATCAGATTTTAATTTATGCTTTTGATATGGTGTCAGCGAGCCACATGTATCATTGGCATACATGTACTTTAGTTTAACTGATCTCAACATGCTCAAAGAAGACCAAATTGGAATGACAATATGTAATGAATTTCATTATAATGAGGGTTCACTGTATATTCATACCATTGCACATTATGTCTGTCAAATCTGTGATTCACTGCTTAAATGTGAAAGGCAAAGGTCATATTTTGTCTTTTATGTTCTTCATGGGTTAATGTTGGAACTATCAGCTTATTTACTTCTTTTGGTTTTATTAGAAGTATTTTGTCTACTAACTAGTAGCTTTAGAAAAGTTGGTATCTCAAGCCTGGTCGATTTCACAAATGAAATCTGCATCACTTATCTGGCCTTGTTACCCCTCGGGCAAATGTGCCAGAATGGTATTGTCATCGTTGCTTCATCTGTCTGTCTGTCTGTGGACACGGTTTCTCAAGAAGGATTATAGCCAGCATCTCTCACAATTCAGAAAACATCACATGGCATCAAAATAACTCCCATTTAGCACCATGTTAAAAATTGCTGAAGTGAATGGATTACCTCGGCAATTGCTGAATGCTGTGGCCAATTGTGAGGGTTGAGCCAGGCATTGAAATTCATACCACTTATGCATCTGGTGAAAGGTCAGAAGCTTATTGAAAATGACTGAACTTGGCCTATTTTATCAAGGTCAAATTCTATTATTTGCTATACATTATTTAAAGATTGAAGCTAAGGTCTCCAAATTCATATTAAATATGCAATTGGTGATTGCCTAGAAGCCTATTCCAGTTGACTGACCTTGACCTATTTTTTCAAGGTCATATACTGTTATGAAATGTTTTGAATTATGATATAACATGAAGAAATGTACTAGGCTATCCAAATTAATACTATGTATACATCTGGCAATGGCCCAGAGGTGTGCTGAAGATGACTGACCTTGACCTATTTTCTACGGATCAGATTCTATTCAGTACAATATTTCATGAAGGAGTATATCTACCTTGTCCAAATTTATACCATGTATGCCTGAACCTGAAGTCTATTGAATATCACTGACCTTGACCTATTCTCTAAGTTAAAAGGTCAAATTTTATATGTTCAAGTGTATCTTGATCTTGTTCCATATGTAATTAAGTTAGAATAGACCAGATAATTGTTGAAGATGATTGACTTTGATCAGTATTTCCAAGATCAAACTACTTGATTTGATTATGCTCTACCAGAACCTCACCGCAAAATTTTCCCATCAATTAAGGCCTTGGCAAAAGCCGACCTGGCTCAACTTCTATGTATTTCTAAAATGATAGAACTACAGTCAACACTACTAGATCACCTTTTTGTCAACCTACAATACATGATGTTGTCAAAGTTGTAAAAGTACATCGTATTCAATGCATGACTGTAGGCAATAACTGAGAGCCGACATGGCCGAGGGGTATTGGAGCCCATTGGGCCATTTTATATCACAGCTCGGTCAATACTTGGATGGGTGACCAGGTGCTGTACTGGCTGGGCTGATCAGTGTCCAGGGTAATAGGAACTGTGAGCACTCTCATGTTCTGGCACATGTAGGCACCGTCGTGATATCACTGAAACAAGGTTGAAAACGACGTTAAACCCTACTACTCACCCTTTTATGTCACAGGTCGGATGTCCATGCTTGTAATGTTCCGTCTTCAGGTGACTGGAAGTAAGGAAAGGAAAGATTACGTAGTGATGTTTGTGTGCAAATTGGAAGTCAGCTGCCTGGGCTTGGGGAACCAACATTTCAAAAGATTCTAGCAGACAAACTACTTCAAATTAAATCAAGTACCGGTAGCAGATATACCGATATTTTTTATCATTATTCAACTTATACATGTTATATAAAATACTAAAAGAAGAATCTAAAAACCTTTGCATTTTAACTTTAAAAGATGCAGCAATAATTGAGATTGGCTTTGTTTAAGTTAACAAATACTAAATATAGAGTATTCACTTTGAAAGACCCAATACTTGATATCTGGTCCTACAACAATGGTAATGTGAGTGGAACTCCTGATATAATTGGCCATGATATAAAGTTATTTACCGTGGATTCGCGAGTTCAATGTTTAAATTCACACACCCTGCATCTGACCGTAGTTCAGCCGATGTGCACAATGTCTTGAGATGGGTAAGCCAATGTTGAAAATTCTGATTTATTTCAAATTTATCCTAGGGCATCACCTTCGCTATCGCTATGGTTATGATTGACAGGTGTGCCTGAAAATTACATGCGCCTACTCCATCGATAGACAGTATACGATGCCTTGCAAGTATTCTGAGTATAGCTAATACAACAAAATGCTGTGGTATTTTATGCCAATCATCCCTTGAATTCTTTCATAGATAATATTGTATTAGTTGGATAGACGATGGTGGTGTGTAAACAGAAAGTGATAAACACTTCCTGGTCCACTGGTGAAAAATCTATATACATGAATATGGATTTTTGAGTTTCTATTTTATTTCATTTTGGTGTACCATAACTAAAATATTCCATTTTTGGTACAAACAACAAACAACCTCGCAGTACAAAATGCTCTTTGAATAAGTTTCTTTCAGTTTCAATCACGAAACAATGTTTTTTTCAGTTTTCTTTTGAATAGTCTACTTAAAAGAAAAGAAAATCTTTCATGAAAGTTTAATTTAGTAATGATTAATCATTTTGTAAAATGTCATTTTTTGCTCTTCAGTAGAATTTCTCTTATTTCCACTATCAATGTTGAACATTTGTGGGAAATGAATGAACATTCACGGGTACAATTGCTGTTTCGGACCATTTTGCATGGCAGGACGGTAAATTTAACCCATGAGCATATTAGTCCATTATCTTTGATGTTCCGTTAGACAGTGAAATAATATTGGTTGGTAAGCTTACACCATCATCTAGCATAATCAACCTTTCAGAATAATTGCAATATATCTGAGAGTATTTGGTCTTCAACCCATCAGATTGTTATTTCTCACGGAGGAGACCGTCACTGTATTGTTTGGGAAGTGCCTTTATAACTCGTTATGATTTACATTTCCAAATAAAGTTGTTGCGATGGACATCCCAGGTATTTTAATAGTGTTTTGACTTATAAGACTATGCTGTTTGTGGAAATATAGCGAATTCAGAGACCACTCAAAATTATGTAACCCTGCCCGAATCGACTGCTTATGTTAATGGGTGCAGTCGCTGTATATAATTCAAGGAGGTACTCTCTAAAAACAATCGCTGTAACAAAATTGCACATCCACAATAATTGTGTTCCAGTGGTACACAATTTTGAAGAAAACCTACACATCTTGTGTACCAGTACACAATTTTTTGTGGATGTGCAATTTTGTATACCGGGATACAGTTGTTTTTACAGAGTATCATACATGATGGTGTAACCCTCCATTATTGTAAATGTTTGTGGAGTGGAAGGGGGGAGAGGGAGACCTGACTACTAAGGTTTTTGCGGGTTCCTTAAAGTATACTTTCCTGAAAACACTGCATGGTAGTTTGATTAAGTAGCCACTTATTCTCATGTTAGTGGGAAGGGGGGTGGGTGTATCTGTGGCGGTGTTACATAATTGTGAATGGTTTATAATTCTGCTCGCTTTCTTCCATCATATGTCTGGGCTTGCTCGTCCATAGGCCTTCAGTTCGTCTGTACCGCCGATTTTGTCTACGTTGGAAATTGAATCTGTTCTGAATCTGCTGAATGAGTTGACCTTCCGTGAAAAAGGATCGCTTAGACACCAGAAATTACCTTTAGGTTGAAGATGCTGATCTTGAAGACACTGCTTAAAACAACCAGGAAACTTCTTTGATGATGCCCAGGCCTCCATGCGGACTTTTAAGCATTTGTTTTCTGCCAACAGCGACAACAGCAGCTCCGCTATGTTGTTGTTGTTGGTACAGGAAGCAATGCGTGTTGAAAATACGCTTTGCATGCTGGGATATGAATTACGTCATAAATACCAAACTGCGGCTTTCGGAGTGAAAACATATATTGGTCCAAATGTTTGCCACGCCATGATGGACCGAATGAAATTGGTACATCGTTTGTCCACACCCACACGCTCCTACATTGGCGGTGAAAAAACCGTTTGTCAATATATGATGTACCATATGTTTACCAATGTCGGACCATGATGGTTACAGCTTGGGGAAAACGCGTGTGTAGATCGATGTATGTCCTATAGAAAGCATTTTTATGAATCCACTGTCATTGTGGTGTATGAAAAGGTGGGAAATAATTACATTCTTGAAAAAAATATAAATATATATATGTAATCACAACATCGACGAAGACACCCCCTGCTATACCCAAGTCACTGTGTAGTCGAGTTACTTGTGACAAAAGATTTATAGATGAGAAATATGACAATCAATCGCAAGTCCGGAGGAAAGGAGACCCGTTCTGTTCTGTTCTAATATTGTTCTGTTCTAATTCTGGGGATTTCCAATTGCCAAATATACGAAACTACTAAGGACTGCAGCCGAACCACGCATGTTTTATATTCAGGCCTTCAAGTGCCTCCTATATTTCTTATATTTCCTATATTCTCCTATATTTTTTTAGTCATTCCTATATTTTACTCAAAACCTCCTATATTTCCTATATTTTTACGTTTTCTCATGAAAACTGTCACCAATGCTCTGAAATGAGTCAATTTGGCATGAGAAAATACATCTCAGAAAAAAAGTTTTGCCTCGCTTCGCGCGGCAAATATAAAAACATTGCAATCTCCCTTTCTTAAACTAAGCAGCAGAACGGGTCTCCTCAATCACCACTTTTACGACCGCATTGAGTGAAAATAATCTGATTAAACACCAGAAAACTTCCTCATTTCCTATATTTTATTAAGAAAATTCCTATATTTCTCCTATATTTTGGCAAATTTTCTCCTATATATTTCTCCTATATTTCCACTGTGAGCCACTTGCAGGCCTGTATATACGGATCGCCGTACAATTGTCCATAGCCTTTATTAACAAACTAACTTAGCTGGGGATAAATTGAACTGCAGGGAAAATATAATTACATTTCTTAATGAGAGGTGTCAGTTCCGCCCCACTGTCGCCAATTCCGATCCAGCTTCGTTTTGGCATTGACCTTTGAACCAGATATAAACGAATGTAATCGTCAACATGATAACTTTTCCGCCAAAATAGGGTTCTAGCTGGATATTTCGTTTTGAATGTCTTCATCTCATAAGTGAACATTTGACGTTAAAGAATGTGGGTTGGGATGATAGTGATATGGTCGAGCTGATCATATTGGCATGATATATTGGACACTGAATTCAATCCGATGGCTAATAAGCGTATACTCACTCGAAAATGATGATAAATCAACGGTACTTTTACTTATTTTACCTCTGAATGGCAGATTAATGAGAAGAAAGGCTAATCTGCACTCGAGATACGATTTTACGCAGTGAGCGCTGCGTTCGCAAGACATTTTCAGACCATATGGTACGACCCAGCTGGCCATCCATGGATGATGGTGGTTCGGAACTGGGTCCGTCAGTTGATGTCAACAATGGGGCAGGTAAGCCTTTAGAGAGATACCCCAGTAAATAAATATATGAGAGATACATAGTACCATATGATAATTATATGTGAGAAACAAAACATCAAAACTTTGATCGGAAGCGCGGGCAGACGCCACGGTTTTGGACCACCGGCCAGTCATGGTGTTTATACTTAAACCGATGTACCGTAGTCGTGTGTATGGAGTGGATCTGCAAAGCTGTCTCCTAACAAAACCAGTCAATGCATAATATAATTTAACCATGATTGAGAGGTTGATCAACTTGCCTAAATACACCAAATGTTTTATGATTTCGTGTGATCATGGTGACGACAAGGTGCAGTATTTTGGGAAGTGGGTCGGAACTGACACTGGATCGGAACTGGCGACGTCACTGTACGAGTCGAAATTTGAGAAGAAAACGTGACCGGATGTTGATTTGCGGACATTCTAGGAAGGTCAAGGTCAAGGTCAAGGTCACGACACAACGACAACGTGTGATCCAGCACTGCTTACACTGCTGTTTGACTTTCAGGCAGTTATTAAAGTTAGGACGGTCCGACCGTTTATATATATTGAAAATTTGACGGTGCAATCGGTGCCATCTGTGCTGTATTTGCTTGTAACTGTCAAACAAGGTTTTGCAAATGAGACAGTGTCAGTGTGCAGTGCTACCGGCGTAATTCTTTGGTGAGTGAGGGTTCAGTTTTCGTCTGGTCTGACCCTGATCTGCTGATGGTTCATGGTCACAGAGATGGCGGCGATGGATACAAAAAGTGCAGACGAGGAATATCCGACATTTAAATTGAATCGTCCGAGGTTTGAGCAGGTAATAATGTAGTTCAACAAGCTAAACCCTAGGGACCATAGGAAAATGTGACAATACTGCAGGCCTATGGCTATGGTAAGAAATATGGAAAGGAAGGAAACAAGAGTCCAGCAAAACGGCCGGATAACCATTAATAAAGAAATTTCGCCACCAAAAATTCACCCAAGCCTTCCCAATATATTAGTTAGTGCTCATGAACAGTTGTTCCGATCATTATCATATCCCGTTCTCAGATCAAGTTTTTGTCGATCTTTTCAAAGTCATCCACTAGAACTCTTTCCTGAGAGTCGCCATTTTCAACAGCTCCGGGTGCATGGTTAGACCTAGAACAGAGAGAGAGAGAATTAAGGTTTATCGTGACCTAGAACATTCGCCAGAGGTCGCTGCGTATTCGCTGGACCTTAAAGTGTTAGACAATCAATTTGTGTTCACAGCGAAATGACGATCACAATTCAGTTCAATTCAATTCAATATTTATTATACTGAACACCCTAGACAGGGCAGAGCACATGTAGAACACGAAAGAAGCAGCATCAGCTTCGAACAATCAATATTAAAACAACATCGTGCATTAACACATGTAGGTAATGGGCACATGCGGTCGTGCTAAACACCGCCGCCAAATTAGCGCTACGGTCATGCCCTACCCGAAATAAATGGAGGGATTGCATGCGGATTGCATGCAGATCGCATGCGGATCGCCTTCCGCATGCATTCCATATGCCATCCATGCCATCTATGTGATCATTAAGCGCTCTATGCGCTCATTTTGCAATCATGATGCTATCCAATCAATCATTCTTGACAGGATGAAGCGCTCCAAGCGCTCATTTTGCCATCATTATGCTATCCAACCGATCACTTTTGCCCAAATGTGTTAACCATGCAATCATTTATGTGATCTGAGTGATCATTTTCTTATGGTCAAGCGATCCTTACATCTTCTTTTCAAAGTCCAAGTGATCAGACGAAAAACTTTCTAAGTCCAAGCAATCCAAAATGATCGCTTAAATGATCGCTTGGTGTCCCTCTCCAGACCAACATATGGTTTTGATTTCATAGACCATTAATCACCGATCTCCATGGAAACCCCGCCAAATTTAAAGGGGGATACTATCATATGACCAGATTTCAAATTTTAACCACCACCACCATGCAGTAGCTGTATTTTCTTTAGCTGCAGTTTTGGATATTTCACATTGGATATAGCCTAAAATGCTCAACCAGAATTGAAGAACACAACATGATATACTGGTGTGAAGTTTTTAGCTGGCAGTAACATGGAAAGAGAAGTTATTTGTAGTGAATTCTTTGATGTGAGGAATACACAATTTGCACAGTTCTTGGTTCGGACAGGGTCACTCCACTCCAGTGACAATGGATCACAGTGTATTTCCACATAAATCTACTAAGATATTAAGATTTGATGGTAAGTCTGTCATTATGTGAAGTACTCACCAGCTTGAAGGTCACTCTACAGTTTGAAGAATTGCCATTATACACTTTGGATACATTCTGAATATATTTTAATTTTAGCATGTATGTATAATTTAAGTATTTCCACTTGTATTCACAATGTATTAATGAATTCATTAATGGTCAGTTTCAGGTCATTGATAAAGTTACATGTAATTACTTGAAATGTTTATGTTGGACCAATTTTGAACTGTACTGTATAAATATTAAACATTTATACAACCTCTACATGTACATCTGTAGCTTACAATGTACTTTACATTTGCTCATTTAAAATGTCAGTCATTTGATTTATGTGACTCCTAGTGTACAAGAGCTTTTGAATGCATGCGTGCGGAATGCATGCGGAATGCGTTCATGCTGATCATTCAATTATTAATGCCATGCGATCATTATGGCTTCCGCATGCATTCAAGATGAGGAGCGCTTCTGATCATTATGCCTTCCACACTTGGAAGGCATAATGATCGCATAATATGTACAGCAACTTGAAACAAGCGATCACTCGAGTGCATAATCATGAAGGTTCCAATTTAATGCATGCGGAATGCATGCGGATTGCAATCACACATAAGCTGTAGGAATGCATTCCGCACGCGTTCCGAGCGCTAACTTTTTCGGGTAGGGTGAGGTCAAACCACGTCCATGTTGGGAGTTGGGAGAATGGGTGCTCATATGGGAAAATCAAGTGAGGCCTTTGCAAACCAAGGGTTCATTAATCACAACATTGTCGAGTAAAATAAAGAAGTAGAACATTATGATGAAAACACTGGGTGTATGCATGTCTAATGCATTATGAGTGGGGGCAAAAAAAAATTGCGGAATTATTTTGGGGCAGTTCCTCCAGCCCTCAATCAGTATATGGCCCGATCATGAATGTCACATGGATTCGGCATACAATATATTCTTTCTATTATCCAACACCCCACATCTTACCGAGCAATGGGAATTTCATATTTCATTAGAAGATACGCTTAGATTATTGATTTCATTCTCCTTGTATTTGATCCCTTTTCATCTTCAAAAATCAATGTCACATGACCACTCTGATTAAACGAGCCAATGAAATTATCAGGGCTTTACTCTATGAGCTGGAAAGCAAAGTACAGAGGGGCACAACTGTGGGATAGTGCTCGAGATGATACCAAAGTTTTGGAAATTAGCTACTTTATTTCTCACACAATGTGATTGGGGCATTCAAGGCCCACCAAGGGATCGTTTCATTTCATCACTTTCTGGAGTTGTGTCTTCGCTCTATGAATGTGATTGCGCGATGTTGGATCACGAGACCAGTCGGATGTGATCATTTGGTAAATGCCCTAATATACTCAGATATCACCCGTGTCTACGTATGATCATACCATGCGTTCGGATGATGACACCCCATTTCTTTTCTCTTGTCTTACCATTTTCTTTTTCTGAATATCACCTAGAACATCACAGGTCTTAATATTTTCTCATACTTGCCAATTTATATGTCTCAGAGAAAACTTATGAATCCTCTCAAAGGTTGTACATTCACAATGTGTTTTTACTGCTGTCTTGTAGCTTCCATTATCAAGATCATTCTAAAACATTTTCTTTATTTCAAACAGGGTACATTTTTGGGCCGTTTGAGACATTTCCTGGATGTGATTGACCCAAGGACACTGTTCACTTCAGAGGTCTGTAAACTGCTCATTACAGGATACTGTTTGTTTGTCATCAACTGCTCACCAGAATGATGAAGCCGGCAGCCAGTTGTAATATGTTTATATCATATTTCTTTCAGTTGAGTACAAGGTATTAGGTAAAAAATGTGAAAAAACATTACATGTGCAAGCTGATTAATGTTGTTAAAACATTTTGCAGAATACAAACGATGATTATAGCATTTTTATAGGCACAGGTGCATGTACATAAATGAACTTATTCCATACTTTTCATAGGTGCAGGTGCATGTTACTTATATGAACTTTTTTCGGACATTGATGTTCAAACCTTTCTTTATCTTTAATGTTGATAAAGTCTAACTGTGCTAGAGTGGCTTTGTTTATTGCCTTTATATAAATTTTTAAATAAGTTACATGTATTCGTTTTTATTATGATACAGTTTATTTTCCTTAAAAGTTTGTAGATTGGTTTTATTCTATATTTTGCAGCAACAGTTACAGTCATCAATAAAGCTTTTAGAAAATTTCAAGAATGGCAATTTATCACCAGGAACAACAAACAAGGAGCTATGGGAAGCTCAGAAGATTAAACAGGTATCATTAACAATAGTTGAATAATGAGGAATGGTCATAGAAAGTAACATTTGAGTATAGAGTTCATTAGTTAATTGTATGTGACTCATCTCAAGATTTGCGTACACCCAGAGGAAATAAACCATTTACCATATGAGAACAAACACCACATCTTCTTTGTACATGTATATATCTTCACTGATACAAAACAAGTTTGTATTACCGGCTGTGTAGTCAAGATTGAATCCTTTATATAAATGTAACTTTTCGAGATCTGCTTCAATGTTAGGGTTAACATATAATTTTAACTTGAAACACTGTATGAATTGGTCGATAGTTATTTTATCTCCATCATCATGTTTCGTTCATCTATATCAAGCATTCAGAATTTCTTTTGTCAAATAGATTTTCAGATAGTTCTGTCATATCCTTTTGGACATAGGTTGTAGTGTTGGAGAGGCCAGGTGATATGTATATATATTTTTTTTTCTTTAAATCTGGTACATGTATGTCATATTTAAATGTTTATTTCAGGCAATCATTCACCCAGATACTGGAGAGAAGATTTTCATGCCCTTCAGAATGTCAGGTAAGACATTTAGTTTCAGGCATGTATAATTTTAAAAACTATTTAACATGATCAGAATCAGTAAAAATCAATCAACACACACGCAATTTATGTGGCAGAATTAATGACCCCTTCTCGTCTCCCCTTGCTGTGAGATCTGCTCACCAGACCCATCCGAGTTATCACATTGGAAAATGTCAATTCTCAAAGAAAACGTACCAAGGGGGATAATTCAAGTTATCTCCCTTGGTATTTCCACATCATATTAATTGAGATAATTGAGATGGTTCGTCTCCCTTGCTATAGCCGGACACAACAAAACAAATGCAGTGATGTCTGGAAGCCAATTATCTTTCTTGTGTGTGGCAGTGTCATTGTTCAGCTTGTGCTATCCTGATGAAAGGTTTTGCGATCTCTTTTTTTTCTGTCTATTTTAGTTCATTAGCTGTTTATTTGTATTTTAATTCAAATACTTAATTTGAACCAGTAACATGGGAACGAATAAATTGATATGATATTTGGTTCTGTTCATTAGGTTTGATACTGTTGGTTACATTTTCATTCTTTTTATTTTGTTTGCTACCTTTTCAGGTTTTGTTCCATTTGGTGCCCCAATTGTAAGTTAATGAATTGTGTGGCTTTTGTTACTGCACCAATTTGGCTAGGTTTTCTTTCATTTGCTAGATCTGAGTGACTTATAATTGCTTTAAATATTTTGAATGTCAGTTTGTAGGGAACAGTCTCGTAATGCTATGCAAATGATAATGACTTGCTGCATACTATTTCTGACAATAATGATGTGTATGTGCCAATGTCAGTGTTTTGAAATTTATCTTTATATTAATGACCACTTTTCTTCTGAGCAAAGCCTCGTGAACAATGATCTGTTATTACTGGAATATTGATATTGATAGGTGACTGGTCTGCTGCTGCCCAACCCCTCCCTGATCCAGACAGTATTCTGGCAGTGGCTCAATCAGAGTCATAATGCCTGTGTGAACTATGCTAACAGAAATGCCTCCAAGGTAAGTTTGTACATGTGCATACAGCTATGATGTACTAATCCCTGATGTACTATTGAGCAGAGTGGTAAGGTTTGAGCCTAGTATGGCTTGTGTGTGTGGGCAGGGCCGTATGTAGCGCCAATTTAGTTCCGTAAAACGTTTGGGCGCCCAAACTCCCAAGGCGCCCAAACTCAACGTTGAAAATATAAAAATGATTGAAAGTTTGGCAAACCTATCAAGTTCGATTCTATAAAAGAGCACATAAATTTGTAATCTTCGGCGGATATTTTATGATGGACTAAGAAAACACCCGATGTGATCCCGATTCAACTGCCCCGGGTATTTTATGCCTTAGCGCACTGCTATCCCGCGTGTAAGTGTTACATTTCCCAGGCGACTTCACAGTCTGCCGTAGTCCCTCACAACATGTGGAAAAAAAAGTTTGACAGGTGAAATTTTACGACTGAAAAGATGAAACGTGCTGGAGGGCGACCCTCAACAACTTGTAAATCCCATAATAAGACGGCGAAAACATATACGTCGAAGGACAGGCTATGCAGTGACAATGCAGCTGTGAAAACGGCCGTGAATTCCGCAAGATCTATTGCCTCCTATTTTTCACCAAAGCCAAAGGTTGATGAACAACAACAACAACAACGGAACGAAATAGTTGTACAAGATGAACCGCAAACGCCGACGGTCACCCACAACAAAGAACCATAATTTCAGGTCGTAGACTCGAATTATGAAGACCGGATTATGTCTAAGACATAATCCGGTCTTCATAATTCGAGTCTACGACCTGGGGGGTCTACTCATAATACATGCATGAACTTTACAGCATTTTACAGCTAATGACTGAAATGATAACAGGACTTTACAACTTTATTCTAGTCACAAACAGATTCTCTCCATTCTCTCCAAATGTGATCATGAAATGATAACAGAACTCACTCATTTTTTTTCCATATTTTATTTTATTCTCTTGAGTCGCACTGTAACACAAAAAGTTCAAAATAATAAGTAAAAGATATTTTCCAACACCCTTAGTTCTGTCAGTTTTTACACTCTAAAAATGCTTCATTTTGCCTTAAAACCCCTAAAATGGCTTCTCGGGATGGGGCGCTGCCCCAGACCCCGTCGGGGGGCTAAGAGCGCCCCCCGAACCCCCAGCTCTGGAGTTTGGGATCAGAACCTGACTTTCATTTCTAGAAACTGCCCTGGTGGGGGGGGGGTGAGTTTGGCTTAATGTCTCACTCAAGGTTACTGCACTCATAATGTGACAGCCAGCTTTAGAGGTGGAGGAAGACAGAGAACCCAGGGAGAGTCATTGCCCATCGGCAAGTACCTGGCAAACTTCCACACTTGCATCAGCGGGGCTCCAAGTTTGACTTAAGTCCATTGTGGGCCTGGCCCTGGATACAGTGTGATTTGGGTATGATATGGGCATGGCATGTGTTATCCGAATGATGTAGGAATGTCTTGTTTGGGTCAACATTAGTTGTAAGTTAGTTGTGCCGATTGGATCCCGTGGTGGTCTGGCTGGATCTTACAGTGTTCGTCGACCAATCAAGTCTGTTGTGGGTCAGTTTAGTGGAGGTCATGGCAACAGTTAAGCTTGTTGTAAGTCTGCTTTGATCATGTTGTAGTTCAGGTGTGGGTCAGATCTACCGTTGATTGGACCTGATGTTTTTTTCCAGGTCAGTTTGGTAGAGATATAGCCATGTTTAGGAACACAGGTCCAGAGCGGACAGTTGTAGTAATCCTATTTTCCGGAATGATCTGGCTAAGATGTATCATGCATGCATACAATGTAATGTTAATAGAGCATTCTGGAATCATTTGAACTGTCTTAATAATATGTAGTTCCAGTGTTGGTTATCATGCTGGAGGAGATGCTCATTAAATGGTTGGATCTGAATTAATTTTGATCAATCTGTCAGTCATGATGGAGCAGTGACTCATTGTCAACTTGCTGCACTGTTCAACTGAACTGTTCTATGTAGGCCAATGTGTCACATCTTCATATTATCAACTTGGCTGGGTGGTGCTTAGTTGGTTCGTCACGATATGACTGAAATAATGTTGAAAGCGACGTCAAATCCCACTCACTATCTTATCAAGCCAATTTCTATGTTCCCACTTTGAGCTTTCTTTGATATATCCGGTCCCCTTCAATGTTCAAAACTTATAAATTGACATGAAACTTCACTGACCTCGAAATCATTTGAATTTCGAAATGTCTCGCAGAAGAGTGTTATTGATTGGCTGACTAATATATTGGACCTACACATCCCCCGTATTAGGAGGAATGATGTCGCTACTTTAATATGATGTCAGCCTACACACAATTGGCGTGTAGGTTCTGATTGGTTCGTCTCTCGTTCGTAGGTGAAATTTACACCTTGGATTTTGAACACTGAAGGTCAAGACAGGTTCGGAGTGGGAACGTAGAAATTGGCTTGATAAAATGAAGATGATGTGTAAACTTGGTGGTGGCATTGATTCATATAATCTGAGGTCATATATTGGAGATCCAAAACTATATAATAATGAGTTTTCACATCATTTTTTCAGCCCACGCCAACAAGTCGGTTTGTGATTGGTTATATGGGAGCAGTATCCAGTGCAGTCTCAATTGCAGTATGTATTTCTGATGAATGTTGTACATTTATTGCCTGATTTCCTAATGACAAATATACCTTCAGATGTACATGATATATGGAACTCCTACTGTTGACATGTAATTTATTGCAATAGTATGTAGTGGACGTTTATTCTAACTTTACTGATATGGTGTTGCCCATTGTGATACAATATGGTGGATATTTCCAAAGTTTTCCTATCTGGCAAGATCCTCCCAAAAGCCTTGCTATCTTAGTTTTAAAGCCTGCATCATTCCATCTGTCAATTCAGTTTTGAGTTTATAGTTTATGATGGTGAAATAATACTGGGCTGATTAAGACTTTCTTTTCTGTCAATTCTTATTATCATTATTATTATCAAGCTGTTTTTATGAACAAAACAAATAGTTTTTCTATAAAACTTTTATCGCTGGTAGTGCAAGGGAGATAACTTTGGATGATATCACTCAGGATTCGAATGATACTGTGGATATCAAGAGGCACTAACTCTTACTGGTTTGTGACTGCACCTTGGAAATTGTGATGACAATAATTTGCAGATTTTTCCTATCCTTCCATGTGAATGTAGGTGGGCTTAGGTATTCTCATCAAGAAAGCAAACAGATTTAGTCCTGCCACTAAGCTGCTAATACATCGTTTTGTGCCTTTTCCAGCTGTTGGTATGTATTGTCATCTGCTTGTGAATATGCTAAATTTACTTTATTTGGTATCATAACACACATTTGGTATCATACCAAGCTGGTTTGACAGTGATCACCTGATGTTAGGAGTCAAGAGGATATAGAGAACTTGAAAACGGAATTTCATTGGAAAAATAGCATCGTTTCCCAGTTGTGTATGATATCTCAAAATGCAAGACGCCTGCTATGAAACAGACCTATCGAATGACCACTGTCATCCCATACATGAATATCAGTGCTCATAACCTGAGAAGAAATGTGAAAGAAATCCCAATTTCTATTACCTCATCTGTTGAAAAGAAATATGCACACAGGCTGATCACCATCTGGCTTGCTACTGTCAGATGTAGAGCGTGTATCGTGATCTTGTACAAACAGCTAGACTATCATATGAACACTTTTAGGGAACTATCAGATAGTTACCAATTTACCAACAGAAACAATTTTTTTCGCTTGTTCAGATGCTAAGTACTGTTCAAGTTGTACCATCAGCTACAAAAAGTGCTGGAGACTGCAGCGAAAGAGGACTTCACATTGCGAAGGTTCAGTGTTGTCAGCAAATATAGTTCCTGTTCTACCGTTACATTTTTCCATTGATAGGATACTGTCTTGTGATGACACAATGCTGTTCAATTGGGAGAGATTTTCCAAGGCAGATTGTATTGATAAATGTTGAACACCTCTACAATGATGTTACCATTTAGAGCCATATTGACACAGAGAAAGCTGTTATCATCATCATGGATGTGCTGACCATCTTTAATATTAATTGCATTTATTTATTGGATAGTTTGATCACTGATTCATGCATGTTTCACGTCACTTTTCATCCTTCTACTTGACAGCCACTGCCAGTACCTGTAATATACTGTTAATGAGGTATAGTGAACTGTTTGAGGGTATTGAGGTGTATAACAAAGATGAAGAGGTCATTGGAACTTCCAAAGCAGCTGCTAAGAAGGTGAGTGTTGTGTCTTCCTAAATGAGTAACTTCTGTGATGAAATTTGCCTCGATGTACATATATGCCAGAGCACATTAAAGATCTTCTTCAAATATATTTATGTTGAGACAAGCCGGCTCTTGTTTTATGTGCAAGCAAGTTTGTCTGTTCTGTAACTCTGGCACAAAGGAAATTTCGGCAATAGATTTTCCACGGTATACCTTAAAATTCAAAAGAACCACCAAGAAATGCCGCGCATGGTTGGTTACTTCTTTACACTATGTCAGAAAATATTACGGTTGTGGTTTACTGTTTAAATGCCACCTGCAGATGAAATGAAATATACAGTGTGTAGAATGCTTGCTGAACTGAAATACGTAAATTTTATTAGTTTTAGGTACACGAAGTCCTTAACATCAAAGTTCGGCGAGAGCAGTAGTTCGTCTAGTTCTTTCGATGAGATAAAAATAGGCCCTAAGAAAACAAGCCTTTTGTTAATAAAATTCCCTGTCACAGCCAGTAAGGAATGATGTGCCAGGCCCACGTTAAATACCATACCAAACTAATGATTGACCCCCGTGTTTGAGGATGGGGGTCTGTTCGGGAAACACTTTTATGAAAAACCTTTGTTTTCTACAAGGGCTTTCATTCATCTACCTTAAAACCTCCACAACACCCACCTACCCCAAACCCACATCCACCCCACAACCTTGTCTGTCCTACCTACCTACCTACCTCACCACCATTTGCCTCCTGCCATATGCCTTCCATCCATAAAACATCGTCCAGTCCCCTGCACAAAGATGTCCACCCACCCAATAAACCCAACTCACACACCCACATCCCCAGCCACTCACTGCACATCATCCAGTCTGAGCACAAACACATCCACCCACCAAATAACGTCAACCCACATCCATCCACTCTATTCAAACCTGAAAATAAGCACCTGATATTTCTAATATCCCCCCCCCCCCCTGCAAATCAGAATGGGAAAGTCCTGTTCAAATACAGGTGTCATTGGTTAAAAGGTCTTGTTTCATATTCTCTGAGGGGGGTGATAGGTTAATGGCCTGTGAATTATTTTCAGGCTTGCCAAATCATCCAGTCCCTGCACAAACATATCCACTCACCTAATAACCCCAATGTACACACCCCCATCCACCTGCCCCATAAGCCCATCCACTCATGCGCAAACCTATCCACTGAACCCCACTCAATTCTGTAATCTCAAATTTCGCGATTGATCACAAGCCTTGATATTGCAGGCCTTGATGGAGACAGCCATTACCCGAATGGTCCTGCCTGCTCCAATACTGATCATCCCTCCAGCTGTTATGGCTCTATTAGAAAAGTAAGTTAAACCACAAATATTATTCCCACTGTTGCGGTAATTAGAGCATTTCCACAAAGTGGATGCTCTTATGTTTTCATGAGAAACGGCTCCGCCGGATCCTCCGCCGCCGCCGCGACTTTAAACGTGAATATCTCTGAAACCGTTTAATATTTTTGGGTCAGACTTGGTGTGCTATCTCCTTAGGCCTGGGAAATTTGTCTTTTTGTGTTTCGATACTCGCTGCTCACCACTAGGTGGCGTTGTAATCAGAGCCTAGGTAAACCTTTCTCTGACGATTTCGTCTGAACGGCTTGAAATTTCTTTGAAATTTTATTACAATGGTCTTGAAGGATAGTCAATGTGCTGAAAAGGTTTTGGTGTAGCTGGCATTGTGTCTCCAAAAAAAAGTTTTTCATGAAATGAAAATTCACCAATTCGCTTGGAGAAATATTTAAAGACTGTTCTATTCTAGGTTGCCAAGCATAAATATAGGATTGCCGACATGGTAATTCCCTTTCGGTGGGAACCAAATTGCCATTTAAATGAAAAATCGCATTTATCTTACTTAACATCAAAACCTCCATAATCATTATGATTAAAGTTTTTGAGATCTGGCGTCAGCCAGAGGCTCTTTAGAATGCTGTAGGGAATGGACAAAAGTGCAAACCGACTCACGGGATAGCCTTACGCTGCATGAAAGTAGTTCCACAGAGATGAGTTTTGGGGATCCTTAGTGGTTGAAAGGCTTTTGTATGTCTATATTTAGTCACTAATAGTCACTTGGCATATATTTGATCCCTTATCTGCATTACATATTACTCTGTTCATTGTTTTCCCACAAAATATGAGATTAATACGCTCTAAAGTATGGCAGACTGGCATCGTCACTTTACCAAAGCTTGGACCTTGCTGAGAAAATTACACAGTTTAGCTGGTTAGGTGTATATGTGAGACATGCTCTACCATAGCAGCCAACCTGGCTACCATTGTATCATTATCACCTTTGCAGGCCACTGTTTGCTTTTCTCACAAGAGCAAGCTGTAACATATCTTATAATCTTTTCCTATCTTGTACTCCACCAGTCAACCTGTGGGATATCCAGAAAGTGTAATACATGTCTTGTCTTATCCTAACTTGTGACATAACCATCATCAACCTTGATGTCCAGCCCTTCTCACTCATAACACTAAATCAATCTCTATTTACCCCTAGGTACATGTATGTTCTGTACAAACTAACCTTAATCCCCTAGACTTCATTCCATTGGCCCCTTTTTCCATCGAATTCTCAACAGGTCAGTTTGCAGTTTCAACGCAACACCAACAATACCATGTTAAAGAAGGTATCATATTGCTTTCTTTATGCTGGTTAAATTAACATGGTGGTGATGGTGTTCATCTGGAATCTCGAACTGACGTATTGGAGGAATTATGTATCAAGATAAAGAGCAAAATTCAACTATTTTGGTTAAGTCAAGGTTGGATGAGCACCTACTGTAGTGTCTAATTGGACGGAAATTAATTGGGTAACACATGGTTAGCGTAACGTGTGCAACTTCCCTCATTATAGGACTACCTTTCATTGTTTCCACAGATCAATTTCACATAAACTACGGTAAAAGTAACTCCGAAAATGGAAGTCATTGTGATATAATATTCTATATTTCGGCTTCCATTTTCGGAGTTACTTTTATCCTAGGATTGCCTTTCTTTGGTATGTTCAGCTTCATTATGTCGGTACCTTTTAAGAAGGGCCGTTCGCGCCATAAATCCAAACGTTTAATGAACTTAAATGTTTAACTTGCACCAACCAATCAGATGTCATGAATTGACATTTGGAAGAACTTTCCTGTCCATAAGCAAATGTTTGCTGTTGTAACGTCCAATACTTTAGACGTTTCCTGTCAAAAGACAAACGTTTCCAGTAGTAATATTCTAGACTTTTAAACGTTTCCGGTTTAAGGGAAATCGTTACCGGTTGTGATCGTCCAGTCAGATTTTTTTATTGCTGCCGCGTATGTTCAAACCTCAACATCAACACGTGTCCACTGGCAAAACGTTTCCGCTATGTAGTCTGTTTGAACCAATCAAAATAACCCTTACAAATATTAGCGCATATTGTATTCCTCATGCCCACCGTGCATCATGTCCTGCGCAAATTGTCCCGGTGCCAAAGATATTCTCCAAAACCTAATTTATACCGGAAACATTTGCCAGTGGAGATTTGCACGTGTTGGTGTAGATGTTGGAATACACGCGGCCCAAATAAAAAATCTGATTGGACGATCACAACCGGAAAAGTTATCCTTTTAACCGGAAACCTTTAAAAGACCAAATTTTTCTTTTGACAGGAAACGTCTGAAGTCGCGAATTTACAACTGGAAACGTTTGCTTTTTAACAGGAAAATGTCAGTTCATAACATCTGATTGGTTGGTTCAAGTTTAAACGTTTAAACTTTTTAAAGCTTTACAATTTTTAAACGTAAGGATGCTTTTATGGCGCGAACGGCCCTTCATATACCTTGTCACAGGATGTAACTTGTGATTGCGTTTTAGCCACATACATTCGTGCCTGGTGCCACCTGTGCCTAACTTGAAATTAAATATATAATTGTGCGTTTATTTCATTACAAACTTATCCCCCAATAACCCAGCTACCAGATCTCATTAAAGCCCATAGGCTCTAGTTTCCATTGAACTCTTATGTGCCATCTCCCTAGGGCTTTAGACTTCACCCACTTGTTTTTTGTGGCATTTGGTCATCACTAGGTGGTGCTATAGACATGAATGCAGGTAAACATGTGTAACATCATATCTTCTGAACAACGTGTTTGATTTCCATGAAATTTGGGTATAATAGGCAAATAAGATAGGCAAAGAACTGACAAGATTTTGGTGGTGTTGGCGAATCATGGAGTTGCATTTTTGCATCTCAAAATAAGATTTTGTTTTCACAAAAATGGAAATTTGCTTCTTAGTCAGGGAAAAGTAATTCTATTTTGCTGAACATGAATGTATGATTCCCAGTGTTATAATTCACATCCCTTGTAAGCCAAATGGCCATTTTTTAATATAGGAAATTCTCATGACTTGAGTCCAATATCTACATTCCCCAGGCCACATCTGAGGTGTTTGCTTCATCATGTAGGTTCGTGATATTGTTCATCATTGGCTGGCACTATAGACAGTAAACTTGTATAGCACAATTTATTGGTATTTCATCTGTTCATGAAGTTTATTATTGTTAGACGGACAAAGGACTGAATGTTTTGGGGTTTTTTGGACTGAAATTGAAGGGCCACCTCTCATTTGGTTTTTGCAGCCCATGAACATAATGCTTGATTTATATCTCATTATACATTCTTTTTTACAATTACTAATTTTACTAACATTATGGTTTAAAAATGGATTGAAAGCACATTGGTGCTGTTAGCGCTGGCATACTCATGTAGCATAGGGTAAAGTCAGCTAAATATATCTAATCTAGACTACATCAATCCCTGCTTACACACATAACTAAAATGCAGTCAGAGAAAATATGCTGCCATCAGTGTATGGTCAGTATGGAGAATTGCAAGGATTTAAGTGGGCTTGAAGTCGGGCCATTTTGGTCAAATAGACATACTGTAACACTGATATTCTGCTTTACCTTTCAGGCCTCATATTGTATGAGGCCTGTATGTTGACCATTCAGTTAATAAAACCTGTAATGGTTGACTTATTGCATAATGCACTTTACATAAGTGGACTGAAGTGGAACTTATACATACCTGCTATATGGCACATCCCACCTGGGAAATTTTTACATGTATATCTGATTAAATTAATCCATTGGAACCACTGATGATTTTCCAATAATAGAGAAGAAAAGCAACTCCGAGTAGGGATGACAATTTCATTCTATATATTTCGCTATTAAGTTATAGCATCTTCAGCAATGAACAAAGTTACAAACAGCTCCATAGGCACAGTATATATACACGGCATAATGTGATCTTAGCCAATTACAAGCGTCAAGTCCGTCATTCATAATCCAGCCATCGTCCATTAGAGAATATCCGCGTCCATAATCCAAAGACCTATTCCATTTTCCATATAACAGTATTAGCACCAAATTCAAAAAGACAATCATAGTATACAAAAACATAGGCTTGTTTCCTGCAAGAGAGAAGCGGTCAACAGTTTTCAATGATGCCGACACTAAGTAAACTGTGCATAAATGAATAAAGTATGGTGATATAGTGAGTATGTACCTACATTGAATATTTCTACAGGTCATGAAATTTAGATAAGGACTGTCATTTTAAGATAATATAGGTATAATTGTCTTGGCAATCCACATCAGAGTTGATGGAAACCTCCAAATGTTGTAACTCGCATGTTTCATAATTGTATATTCCCATGCGAGTTACAACATTTGTGGAGTGTGTATTGTAACACCTGAATCACACCATTTGTAGATCACTGTCGGGTTATCGCTTAACATTTAACAATTTCTGAAAATGGGGGCATTTTAATATCCGTCCAACCTGACTGACATAATTTACTGGCTTAGGCCTTTTTTTTTTTATTAATTGGTTTACGGATTTTTCTGGCAAAAATGTCAAGGCGGAGGATGGAAAAAAAATAAAAATAAAATCAAGCCTCCACACTTTATTTATTTTTACTTTCTGACAAACTTCTTAGACAGGAGAGGGCGGTAAAAAAAAAAAAATGATATGTCAAATCCAGGTAATAGCCAGTGTAATCATTAACGCGTTTAACGCTGTCAAGGGTCTTCCCTGTTCATTCTCAGTGTCAGTCGTGGACGTTTCCTTCAACCAAGCGACAATATCAGTCGCTTTGCGTGAAACCAACACTTCAATAGGGGTGTTGACAGGACAAGTCATGTTTCCTGCTGTTATTTTGGACAGACTGAGGCCGGCAGATATGTCGTTGTCACTGATCTCCTTCAAGACCAAGTCCCCCACCGTCCCAGCAGTTACTGGACCGACAAAGCCCTTGAAAAGGACGGTCGCGTCCTGTCTAAGAGTCAGTGAAAACCACCGTGAGGCCGAACCCGCCATCTTGGCTTCAAACACTGCGCCGTTGAAATGATGTCATGTCTGGTCCCCGAACTACAGCCGAAGGTAACATGGAAGTCGGAAACCACCACCACTGTAACCAAGGGAAGTAACCAGCCTCCAAGACCAAGATGTCTGCAGAGTGTTGAACTCGTGCGAACTCGAGCGTGAAGAATTTATATAAGATGTTTTACGCACAGCAAGTATTAAAATGAGACCAATATTGCGAATTTTATGTTTTTATTCTTCCGACAGAGAGGTCAGCAAATGTGACACATCGGCGGATAAGACAGAAAAAAAAAATAATCGAAAATCCAATTTTATTTTTATTTCACTTTTGGCAAAATGAAGGTCGGCGGATCCGTAAACCAATCAATAAAAAAAAAAAGGCCTTACCTATTCATAAATGCGTATTGGCTAAGATCACATTATAGTCCAGTCAAACTGAGGTTTGACCCACCACAAATTGCAACAGAATTGTTTTTGCTGCAGTGCATTTCCGAAAGGTCTCTAAAATAACATACTAAAAGTCTACAAACAGATATGCATGGGAAATATATTAAATTTCAAGTTGACATTTGAGGTTTTTTTCGCGAAATTTCAGTGTTTACCTGTCTCTTGCTCCTATAAGAAAACCTTGTACTTGGTACTAAGCGTGAAAGAAATGGGTCATTACTTACACTCATTTCATTCGTTATGATATCAAGGTTATACTCAGCCTAAAATAATACCCTTGCATGAAAATATTTATGGAGAAATTCAAAATGTTGGATGTATGAGGTCATTCTAAATGTGAACTTTTTACCATTTTCATGACAGTCCAGGCAATCTATCTGTTTGTTTTTTTAGCTGGACCCAAAACAAATTGCAACAGAATTTTTGTCACTGGTATACCTTTCTAATAGGTTCGCAGAACAACATACTAAAAGTCAACCAAAATCTATTTGGTGGAGATACGACTTTTTTTGAAAACAAAGATACGCCATTTTATAATACATAATAGGCCATTATGCCTCATATAAGCAAGGTAGAATATTGTTTTTTCCGTGAATAAGGACAGTTTATCATCAAGAAATCCAATTAATACATGACCCAGGGTACAGTATGACATGGTGGTGAAAACATGTATCTTCCCGGTGGATTTGCTCATAAGCATAGATAGCAAACTGTTAGTTCAGCATCAGGCTATATGAATTATACATGGTAATATTCAGTCAGTTAACATTTTTGCCATTAGCATAATCATCTGAAAGAGGAATTATCTCCCAAAATAAATGAAATGACAAGCTGTGATATATTTTCCTTCAACCGATAACTGTCACAGACAATATTTCCACTCATGGAGATATCTCTCTATTATCACAACATGTGCCTTGTTGAAAAATACAGCTCTACAAACCATTAATGATCTATCGCAATTGTGTGTCTGATATGTTTTGACAAAAGAAGAATAATTATGCAGATCCTATCATTTAATTAAAATAATAATCTAGATTATAGGCAAACTTGAGCTACCATGACGTTCTACCATGCAATTTACCATGTTTCATTTTACATTTTCAACAATATAGACCATGCTCCTACAGATGCATCTTCTGCAGCTGTAATCTTTCTTGCAGTTGCATCTGATAACCTCAAAGAGCGCCAGTGGAACTGGTGGCAGTTCAGTTTTCACAGACAGAAGCCGTCCACCCTCATTTATGTGGCTGCAAAGGATGGTCTTCCCCTTTCCACTCTAAACACGCGAACCTTGATACTTAGCTGATGCTGATGTTGGTGGAATGTTTTGTACCTGCACATATATGGTTCGTTTCTGTCACAGAAACGCTTGTATCTCATGCAGCCAATTGCTTCGTCAGGGTTACCATTGTATAAACACACAAGCACCTGCAATAGATAACCTTCATCGCAACTCCCAATGGCCTGGTTGAACACTTCAGCTTGTTGGCGAAATAGCTCATTGAGCGTTGTTTTCTTTACGGCCGCACATTTGCCAATGCCATATGGTCAGTATACTGTGTCACAGCCCTGAATGGCATGCACAAACAGCACATTTGTGCAGACTTATGTTTCCAGCACAGCCCTTGTCTTCTTGACATTCCAAATTATCCGTTTCTTTGCATTCTCTCTTGGCTGAAAGTAGATATCATTGTCATCCATGTCTGCATGGAAACAGAGCAGACCTAACAGGTCAATATCATCAGCAACCAAAGTTTTGATGCTTTCAGTCGATTAAACGGCAGCTTTTACAATAAAAACAACTGCATATAAAAAATCCCGCCCTTTCCAACTGGTCACTCATAAGAGTAATGAACTGCTACTTTTTGACATTGTTTGCTAGGAATTCGTCTTTCTTTGACTGAATGACCATGTCACTAGCGGGGCCGGAGAGTTTGGAATGTCAAGAATTACAAGCGTCTAATCCGTCATTCATAATTCAGCCGTCGTCCATTAGAGAATATCTGCGTCCATAATCCAAAGACCTATTCCATATTCCATATAACAGTATTAGCACCAAATTCAAAAAGACAATCATAGTATACATAAACATAGGCTTGTTTCCTGCAAGAGAGAAGCGGTCAACAGTTTTCAATGACGCCGGTTTTCTTATAGGAGCAAGAGACCGGTAAACAATGAAAAAATGAAAAATACCTCAAAATTCAACTTGAAATTAAAGATATTTCCCATGCATATGGGATTGTAGACTTTTAGTATGTTATTCTAGGGACCTGTCTGAAATGCATAGCAGTGAAATAAATTCTGTTGCAATTTGTGGTGGGTTAACCCCAAAAATGCGCTAGATTTACTGGACTATTATGCCTTGTAAATATACTGTGTGTATGGAGCTGTTTGTAACTTTGTTTACTGCTTAAGATGCTAGAACTAATAGCGAAATATACAGAATAAAATTGTGATCCCTACTCGAAGTTGCTTTTCTTCTCTATAATTGAAGTAAAATGGTGTGTTCTGGTGAATTTTGACAGAATATTTAGACTTTGAAGATGATATTTAATGATGCTCCAAAATGAACTGAATTTTCCGTGTCATCTGTCCGTCTGTCTGTCGGTCTCTCTGTCTGCTCATCTTTCTTGTCATACCACATATGCAGCTGGTGATGGATCAGAAGCCTACTTAATGAAATTGACTGACCTTCACCTGTTTTATCGAGGTCAAATTTAGCATTAGCAATAATATTTAAAGGAGTGAAGATGGGCTCTCCTAATTCATCATACTTGTGCAATTGCTGACTGACTAGAAGCCTATCCCAGTTGACTGAACCTATTTTCTCAATGTTATATACTTTATATTATGATATAACATGAAATATAGCTAGGCATTCTAAACTGATACCACATATGCAACTGATGATGGACCTGAAGTCTATGAATATGACTAACGTTGACCTATTTTGTCAAGGTCAAAACTATATGTTAAGTTACATGTTAACTGCCAACATACACTCCAAATCTGACATTGTCATCACATTGTTGTGGCTGTGGTTGTCTTCCAGAACAATCTAGCGAATATTGCATGTGTTCCAACAGCCTCAGCTTTCAACAGTAACTTAAAACCATGCTGTATCGGCTGAGCTGTTAAAACACCCTCCATTTCCTAGCTTGGACATACTGCATCACTGTCAAAATATGGGTACCATGACAGAGTGATAGATCACACAGCCAGTGAATTTTTCTGATTTACATTGAATGTCGATCATTATTGCCTAAGTAGCAGCATTTTACAATAACAACAATTCGCTGACTTACAGTGAAAAATTATAGTGAAAGGTATTTATTTTTTGTTGTTTTTCATTTTTATTTGCTGGCATTGTTTCAGATAGAATACAACAGCCTAATTCATACAATCAGGAATAAAAAGGGGGCTAAAGTCTTTATGTCAAACTTTCATGGGAAATATAAAAGTGGAAATTCTATTATTATTTGATTTTTTAATGTCGGGGGGGCCCCATGAAATGCAAAATAAAGTTGGTGTTGCTTCACACTGGGTTTCGCTCATTGGTGAATAAATCTCTTCTCAGAGGCACTTCTACCAGTGATGATTCCTGATTGCTCATCATCCAGGGGCATGTGCCCCACACTCTGTCCCATCCTGAAAAAAATTGCCAGGGTGTGCCCGAATTGGGGAGATCTAAAGCCCTGTGATTACCAAATTATGTGTTACAAAATTATCTGGGGAAATGCTCTTCGCTCTTTTCTAATGACCTTTCATTCATTTCCTGTGATTGAATTATTAGAGGGATTACCACAGGAACTAAACAGAATTTAAGCATCATTTAATTCTGGTAGATTGAATCACCCTCAATAATAACAAACATCATCAAACCTCTCATAATACAGAAAATCCTATAATAATTCAATGACAGGAATTAAAATTTCCCACAAGAATATTAAAAGTGGACAAATCGATCCAAAGATTTTACATTTTTTCGCAGATTTCTAAATCATGCATTAGATTGCAGATAATCCATTATTTCTTTGGGAGGAGCTAGGGTAAAATTGCCTTTTCAATTTACATACATTGATGGAAACTTCTGAAAGATTTTTTAGGAATAACTGGAAGAGATATCTAGATGAAACTGGGACACAACATACGAACCATAATGATAAAGTGATTGACGGAGCCTATTTCTATTTGTCTCATTTGCATGTACCTTTGACTACCATTGCATTGGAATTCAACAACCATTTATCAGTTTGGCTGTTTTGTTAATTTGCTATTCCTGATACTTGTCTGATGAAAAAATGAAAATAGCAAAATACTGTCACTCATTCTCAATGCAATTACCTTTTCAAAACAGTTTTATTCATGTCTCTAGCTGCTCTGGTTATGGAGGAAAGCAGTTTAGAAAATTTGGACCAATTATCCAAGATGGCTGCCATTCTCATAGCAATCATTTGTTTAGTTAAAGAAAAAGTTGCTTAATTTCAGTTTGGTTCACATTTACTTCAAGTACTATTAGTTTCTGGCAAATACTGTAGAAAATAGTTTTTATCTAGCTCCTAAAAAAAATATGTTGATTTTGGACAGATTTGTTGATGTAATATTCAGTTCTAATGAATTTGACGACCCCCCTGATTTTATGGTGGGATATTTTAATTTCTGTTATTAAATTATTAAAGTATTTTCTGTATCCTGACTTGTTTGATTCTGTTTGTGCCTCCATATCATGTAAGTTAACGAGATCAATCTATTCTCATCTTTCAGAACTAAGTTTTTACAGACATTCCCAAAGTTCCATCTCCCGCTGAATGCATTGGTGTGTACATTAGCGTTTGGAGGAGCCTTACCGTTGGCCATTGCCTTGTTCCCTCAAGTCTCATCAGTATGTAGTCCTCTACTCCCGGGAATATTGTGATAATGTACATTCTATAATAGACTATCACACTGTAAATTACTGAGTAACAGGGCTGTATCAGTGCTGTGAACAAGGCTGAATGTTAACAATACCGGTCCCATCAATTGGGTCTTTGTGCATATCATGCTAGGGCATTTGATAGGTTGGGTACCATGCCTCCAGGTTAAGGAGTTTCATTACCTGAAGTCACCCGATATATCTCACGAAACTGACATTTGTAGACAAATTAATAAGCTTTCTTATCAATTTGAGAATGAATAATGAACTAAACATATCCCTCAAAACTCTCAAGAAACTGCTAAAATTTCACCTGTTGGACAGAAAACTCAAATTTACACTTGATATTCAGCCTACGTACCTACACTTTAGATTTAAGGTTTTCTTCTATCTTTTAACATGAGATTTGAGCACTTATCTCTATTGCCAGAAATCGGTATGGCGAAGGACCCATGTTTTGTGGCTAATTTGAATCAGTAATACATACAGTAAAAATATATGTGCACATGTTTGACTGAACACTATGCCATTGAAATCCATGTTGTTTCTTAGATTCTCCCATTGATACGAAAATAATTAAAATAAAAAACCACACAATTGTCAAAAAATCTGATATTTTTTTATATGCTCTTTTTGAGTAAATACTTCAATATAAGACTGTTATTTAGGGACTTCACCATCAACTTTTTTGCAGGTGAAAGGTAATGTTACCACTTAAGTCACTTAAGCTTCACTGGTGCCAAGGATTCATAGAAGTCCAAATTTTTACTACCCAATACAAAATATTGAGTTTTTTTTATGCTCAAATTGAGTTTTTCCAAGTTTTTACGGCCCATCCACAAGCTGATATTGAGTTTTTGGATATTTTTACCACCCTACCAATTAAGATATTAACAAATAATTTCTGTAATACTGAAGTCAAACACCACATAAACCCACAAACTGTCAACAGGTCTGGCACACTTCACCTCCGATACATTTCACTGTAAAATCCAAATATAATTAAACGTTAATAACGCATTCAGGTGAAGCTGGTAACGTGTTTTATTTAGTTCTTACGTATCATAGATATTTATAATGAAATACTGAAATAAAATTTTAAGAAGTTTTCTGTTGGTTAATGTTTAACTTGAGAAATATAATGAAGACATTAAATTTGGACATAAATTAAAAACATTGTGTGATGGAAAAGAATCTAGTCCAATGGTACAGGCCATGACATTAGAGATCATTGCGTAACCCCCAAAAAGGTTACGGGTACTGCAGGTGCGTAACCTATTGGTTACGTTACGCCAAACTTGACTGCGTTACCCAAAGGTTACGTGAAAACGTTACGCAGAATTTAACAAAATGCTGGATGTCATCAATGTAAGCAACCGCCAGAACCTGGGTTAAATGGACTCTGTCGCCACTTTATTCAAGATTCCTGTTTTCGTCCTTACAACGATTACAAAAGTTTTATAATTATAATAAAACAGTGTATTTTTTATTATTAAATCATTTTGGTCCAGGCATTTAGCAATATTTCGACCATAATCTGAGTATAGTTTGTGTGATGGTGAATACTGACAGGTCAGTCTTTGGAGATTCACAAATTACGAAAGTATAAAAACGAAAACTGGACTCCGCATAAGCTCCTTCTGTCATGTACGTCAATGAAAAGAGTTTTCTTTTCAAATTTTAACTTTACAACACAGCCGGTAGTTTTATTTCAAAGTGTATCGCACTACTATCAGCGAAGAAAACCACATGGTAAATTTGTTCTCGTATTCCCGTCGTCCCGCCAACTGAAACAGAAAGCACGTGGAGTTTGTCGTGTCTATGTAGTCTCTTGCTCAAGTTCATGTTGGGCTGCAGAGTTGCTCTTCACAGGTTGTACAGATTTCCTGTCAATCAGCGACCAATGGGAGCGCTTGATTTGGTGTTAGCCAATCTTCTGTTGTAAAGCACGTGTCGCAGACTGTGTGCGCCCTATGACTGTAGTCGAGACCCTGTCGTTATATCGTCGTCATCGTGATCTGCGCATGTCTCACACCTGAGTTTACTTCTGCTTTCTGTATCAAGCGTGTTATTGGCAAAACTTTGGCAATTATTTCTAGAACTGAAAATCCCCAAACATTCGAAGCCAGATTGTCGAAGGATCGGCGATGGATTTCACATCATTGAAATAATTTGCACCATTTCGAGGATTGAGTTTTCGTCAAAAATATTGAGTATTTCTTGCTCAAAACGTACACTTTTGAGTTTTGTACTGTCTGTATTCAGTTTTTAGCTCATCTGGGCCGAAGGCCCGATGGGCTTATGTCATGGCCTGATTGTCCGTCGTCCGTCGTCCGTCGTGCGTAAACATCTTCTTCTCTGAAACCGCTTGGCCGATTAAGCTGAAACTTGGCATGCATGTTCCCCCCAATGAGTACACAAGAATTTGTTCATGCCGTGTCGATACGATTTTAAATATGGCCGCCATGGCGGCCATCTTGAATTTGCCATTAAAACATTGTTATCGCGATTTCTCAGGAACTACTGCATAGATCTTTCTCAAATTTGGTACACAGGTTCCCCTTGGGGTCTAGTTGTGCAAGATACCTGGTGTGGTCTGATTCACAAATCCAATATGGCCACCAGGCGGCCATCTTGGATTTCCCCATGAAACATTGTTATTGCAATTTCTCAGGAACTACTTTGTGGATCTTCCTCAAATTTGGTACACAGGTTCCCCTTGGGGTCTAGTTGTGCAAGATACCTTTTCTGCTCTGATTCGAACATCCAATATGGCCACCAGGCGGCCATCTTGGATTTCGAGATGAAACATTGTTATCTCGATTTCTCAGGAAGTACTGCATGGATCTTTCTCAAATTTGGTACAGAGGTTCCCCTTGGGGTCTAGTTGTGCAAGATACAATTTGTGGTCTGATTGAAAAATCCAATATGGCCACAAGGCGGCCATCTTGAATTTGCCAGTGAAATCTTGTCATCATTATTTTTCGTTAACTACTGCATGGATCTTTCTCAAATTTGGTACACAGGTTCCTCTTGGGGGTCTAGTTGTGCAAGATACCTTTTCTGCTCTGATTCGAACATCCAATATGGCCACCAGGCGGCCATCTTGGATTTCCCTATGAAACTTCGTTATCATGATTTATCAGGAAGAACCGCATGGATCTTTCTCAAATTTGATACACAGGTTCCCCTTGGGGTCTAGTTGCGCAAGATACAATTTGCGGTCTGATTGAAAAATCCAATATGACCACCAGGCGGCCATCTTGGATTTCCAGATGAAACATTATCGCGATTTCTCAGGAACTACTGCATGGATCGTTCTCAAATTTGGTACAGAGGTTCCCCTTGGGGTCTAGTTGCGCAAGATACAATTTGTAGTCTGATTGAAAAATCCAATATGGCCACCAGGCGGCCATCTTGGATTTCCAGATGAAACATTGTTATCGTGATTTCTCAGGAACTACTGCATGGATCTTTCTCAAATTTGGTACAGAGGTTGCCCTTGGGGTCTAGCTGTGCAGGATACCATATATGGTCTGATTGAAAAATCCAATATGGCCACCAGGTGGCCATCTTGGATTTCCCCATGAAATTTTGTTATCGTAAATTCTTAGGATATTACTGCATGGATGTTGATACACAGGTTCCCCTTGTGGTCCAGTTGTGCAAGATACCTTTTTTTGGTTCATTTCGAAAATCCAATATTGCCGCATCTTGAATTTCCCATGAAACTTTATCATAAAATCTCAGGAAATAACTGCATGGATCATTTTATAGTGTTCAGGGGGGACAACACAAGTTAGAAACTCATCTATTGCAGTTCTTTAGTAAAAATTTCTCACAGCTACTTTCTCCAGTTACAGAAAGATGACCTACAGTGCCGTGGCACTATCTTTTACATCTTCGCAGACAGATGGGGGTATGTCTTGGTTAGGCCATACCTCACCAGAGATTACTTTCATTGGAAAAATGTCCTGTTACATCTCATTGCCATCGTAACAACCCAGTCGCACATATTTCGTACTCGACATGTCTCCCCCTGGTGCATATACCCACAAAATATTGGAATCGTAGGTTAAAAACTGTCCAATGTACTGTCCGGACACGAAGTGGACAGACGGACGAACGACTGCAATCACATAATAAAAATTGGTTCTGGTTATTGCTTATACAGCTTTACTGACAATCACACATTATATTTTGGTATAATTGCCTTTATTCCATAACCTCCAATTACAATCATGAATTTGCAGCTTGACCTCCTGTGAAATCGACTATGTTGCCATTTTGTTCAGGGGAGACAACGCAAGTTAGAAACTCATCTATTGCAGTTCTTCAGTAAAAATTTCTCGCAGCCACTTTCTCCAGTTATAGCCAGATGAGCGCTACAGTGCCGTGGCACTATCTTTGACATTTTCTTACTACCGTTTAACGGTAGTAAGAATGGACGTCTATGAATCCCTGGGTGCATGTGTGAAAGTTTACCAGTTACTTGCCGACTGGCGGTGGTTCTCTCCTGGTACTTCGGCTTCCTCCACCAACCAAATTGGCTGTCAACATATAAGTGAAATTACCTTGGATCTGACATGCATTAAACCCGACCCCCCCTCCTCCGCTTAAGTCACATGATGAATTTGAGCCCCGTAGTCAGCTGACGTTGAACCAGTGATATGTATTATTCGTTACAGTCTATTCTCGTTCAACAAACTCTCATGAAGCGAGGATAAAGGTTTACATCCCTGTGGATATGATACATACTCTAGACTTTAATCTATTTTTCTATGTCTTTCAGATACCGACTTCCCAGATAGAGCCTGATATACGGTCCTCCACTGCAGATAGGACTTTATACTACAACAAGGGACTATAAATTTACACGGATATCAGGCATCATGATGTAATGGTGTTACTGCGAGTTCTATGTCAACTGCCCAATATATCCTCAGAGAATTGAGTCAAAATAGCATAATCTGCCAAGTGGCTTCTTGCTGGTCAGACTGTTGTATCAGATTCATTCATTTCTGGTATTTCTCTGAGAATTAATATGGAATGTATATCCATTGTTGATACAATGTACTTACAGCTTTCCCATATATATATGGTATATCATTATATTACATCCAAATACTGTATATCACCATCTGTTTAGGATGTGTGTATTGTTACGGTGTGTGTATTGTTGAATATGTATATGATCAGTCTGTGGTATTTTAAATTACATGGAGTGCATCAGTCAACCACAAGAATGTTTTATATAGTTTAGGATTAACTGTATTATCTTATAAACTATAAATGTATACATGGAGTTGAAAATGTGGGACTGAAATTAGGGTATTCAGCAAAATTAACTGTTCAGAGGAAATATTTTTGCTATATCTGTTCACTTCCATATACAAAATGTTTTTACTATATTTTTGTTGGCATAGTTTAATGGTATATGAAGAAATAATGTTTGGTGGAATTACCCATCATTGGAAGTAGAGTAAGTTATTTTTCCCAGCTCCCCTGAGGAGATACATTAGACTGACAGTCTCAGGCTATCACATTGTGTGTGATTATATAATGTCTATGTTAAATAACATTCTATTATTATTTTGTAACCATTCAAACTCTTTAGGACCATATTTTTATATAAGAAGATAACTATATTTTATATGAATTCCAGCTTGAGAGATGGCTAAGTTAAGTTTATCTTCATTATTGTAACTTCGTATATAAAACAGACAACCCTGAGAATTTGCCTGTTTGATAAAGCTACGTCTAAAAGCTTTAATTGAGCTCACTTTCTTCTTGCTCTGTTTACAGCCAGTAAAGGGTGAAGCTTTCACATAATGTCAGTTTTGAAGAATCACTGACACAGATAAAAGCAATAATTCTTATGTATTTTGTACTTTACTATATGTGCATATGAATCTGTTGTTCTAGTTAACTCTAAAACGGCATGGAGAAGTACATGTAGTGTAGTGTAAATACACAAGACACTGGCTTTCTACTGATCTATATATGAGGTTTCCACCATGGCATTAGAACACGGAAAACAGTAAGCATAGATTAGTATTCTTGGCTTTCAGCTTCTGAAGTTTCAGTGATTCAAAGATTGTTCTCAAGCCTAAATAAGTTCAGGTTTAAAATAGTGGCATTATCTGCAGGGAAAGGTGCACTAACTATTATAAATGAAGAAAGTAGACCTTGTAGTTATATAAGATATATCCAGTGCATGTAAAGGGTATGAGTGCCGATTAGCTGTACCATTTTTCACTTGTTTACTCAACTGCTTGTTAATACAATTTTAATGGTATTTGTTAACTACCCGAAGTAGTATATTTTATCATGAAGACATGTAATTATGTCTGCTTGATGTGCAATGTATGTGATACATGAATGGTCATGTTCACTTGTTGATACTAAATACTTCAGTGATAAACAGTTTAATCTGTTTATACTAATATGATGTTCCACTTTTAGTGTGTGTGCATGCATGTGTGTGTGTGACACCTTGATCGTTATAGGATCTCATGAAGAGTTTACGGTAATCCCTCTAATAATCACAGGAAGTGAAATTCCCACCAGTAAATCTGGGGATGATCAAATTTATTAGAACAGGCAGTGAGAAAATAGTCCAAAATAATGCAGATAATCCATTTTTTGTTTGTTATTTCATTGATTTTCCTACGAAGTAGGCTACCATTTGCATATTGTCCGGTAATGAGTGAGTCCGTCCATCCGAATCCTTTCGTCGGAAAATAAGGAGAACCGTTGACATTAGAACCTTGATTTTATTTTTGAAGGTGCATTAGGGGACTGTTACCAGCAAGTTCTGAGCTGACCTACTTTTGATGAAAACTTCTGGTGATTTTTGATGAAAATCACTGGTGATTCTGACTTGAGCAGTGCCCATCTTAATATAGGCAGGATTTCAACTGTGGGGTGGGGATTTCCAAAAGTTCAGTGTGCGTCGGAGTCATAATGCCTACCCTACTTCGTAGGTCCTGTGACGTTAGTCACACTGCTTATGTTAGAACAGGACTGACAAAATAGTCCAAAATAATGCAGATAGTCCATTTTTTGTATGTTTTGTTATTTCAATGATTTTAAATAGTGGTCAAATTTATTAGAATGTCTGATTGAATTTTCCCCCGAAATAGAAGGTGATTGAATATTGATAGGTGGATTACTGTATCTATTACTCACAATGTTCTCTTATGATGAAATTAAAACCCCTTCACTTTTTTCAGCTTCTTTATCTGTTACTATACTTGGGTAACATAGTTCACCATAATAATTCACATACAAAAAGCAACATACCTTTTAGTTCACAGCACCTGGGCTTGGAGATTGAATTGATTTAGCTAGGCTGTTGGCAGGGCATATATTGTTTCTATTGTACCAGTAAATATAATTTCTTGTAAAGTGTAAATGTGATGTATTTACCTTTGGTCACTGAGGTATTTCTGCACTTTTTCCAGTTGCATTTTTATATGTATTAAGGTTACTGTGTCGGGTCCCAGTTGCGTACGTGTAAGTATCACAAATTTGCTTAATTACGGGGCAGTGCTTTTTTGTATCAATACAAACTATACATTTATTGCCCAAACCGACACCTGCTTTGATTTATGCCTTGATCTCCGTCGGAGATATACAATATAAACGTTAAACGCCAGTTTAAAACCAAAAGTTATCTCCCCTGGGGAGTTATCCTCCCCAGGGAGTCATCTCCCTTCAGGGGAGCTCTCCCTACTCTCTCCTGGGGAGTTATCCTCCCCCAGAGAGTAGTCTCCCTTTAGGGGAGCTCTCCTGCTCAGCCTGGATATAAAAGCCAGCTCCCAGCATATACTCCTCCTCTTTCTCGTTTGTACCTCCAGTGGTGCACGTCAGGAGTTGGATTGCAATACAGTTGTTGTTGTTCAAAGTTTATACAAGTTGTTGTTGTCACACAAGTTGTTTTTGTTCAAAGTTTATTTCCGAAATATTTTCTTTCGTAAATAATGTCTGAGTATTCTGTTCCCATCCCTTCAAATTCTTGCCATGCGTGCGGTCGTATTTCGACTCGTTTGGATGCCCATACGCGATGTTTTGTCTGTAAGGACAAAATTTGTTATAGAAATAACACGTGTAATGAATGTGTGTCTTGGGACAATGATACTTGGAAAAATTATGCTCAAGCCCGTAGGTCATATTTGCTTCAGGCTTCTGAGAACCCGGATCTATCGGAAGTCGATAGACGGGTGGTGGAAATTTCTCTAGTTGAGGACGTTAAAATCAATCAAGATTTGGGTCCTGGGTTAGTTTTACCCCGTAATACTAGAAGTCCGATTCCTTCGTCTGGGTCTGGGGAATTTATACCACCTAGTGGGACGGTTGTACAACAAGATAATTCAGGTGTACTTGATAGCCTAGCCTCCTCCGGTCTTGCTTTGTCAGGAGGCCTTGGGAAACCGGTTCCTTTGTTCAGTCAGACAATGGCCAGGTCCTGTCGGTCGGATCACTCCATTGTCCCCGTCGGACAAAAGAATTTGATCTCACCGCGTGTACTTTGCCGATTCCTTTGTCATTTGGTCATTCTCTGGCTGTTTCTTACATTAGGAATAAAATCGTTCTGTATCTCATTTACGATTTAAATTTTCCACTGCTATTTCTCTAAAGAAATCCGCCTCTCATTTTATGGAAGGGCGTTTTCTTCTCGGCTTTGAATGTTCACATTACGGATTTACGACCTCCATTTGCGACGTATATTCTCGTCCCGTGTTTTGGATCGTCGCGTTTGTGTTTACAGCTACTTGGCAGAATGTTTACAGTGTCGGACTGAAGGTAAAAGTTTTTGTCTTCACGGAATAAAAATGCTTCAAAGTATTATGACTTCTGATTATTACAGGCTGCAGAGTAAAAGTTTGCAGTCTGTCATTTGTTCTTGTGTTGCCGACTTTTTAGCTCATCTGGGCCGAAGGCCCGATGGGCTTATGTCATGGCCTGACTGTCCGTCGTCCGTCGTCCGTCGTGCGTCGTCCATTGTGCGTCGTCCGTTGTGCGTAAACATCTAATTCTCTGAAACCGCTTGGCCGATTAAGCTGAAACTTGGCATGCATGTTCCCCCCAATGAGTACACCAGAATTTGTTCATGCCGTGTCGATACGATTTTAAATATGGCCGCCATGGCGGCCATCTTGAATTTGCCATTGAAACATTGTTATCGCGATTTCTCAGGAACTGCTGCATAGATCTTTCTCAAATTTGGTACACAGGTTCCTCCTGGGGTCTAGTTGTGCAAGATACCTGTTGTGGTCTGATTCACAAATCCAATATGGCCACCAGACGGCCATCTTGGATTTCCCCATGAAACATTGTTATTGCAATTTCTCAGGAACTACTTTGTGGATCTTCCTCAAATTTGGTACACAGGTTCCCCTTGGGGTCTAGTTGTGCAAGATACCTTTTCTGCTCTGATTCGAACATCCAATATGGCCACCAGGCAGCCATCTTGGATTTCCCTATGAAACTTCGTTATCGTGATTTATGAGGAAGTACTGCATGGATCTTTCTCAAATTTGATACACAGGTTCCCCTTAGTGTCTAGTTGTGCAAGATACTTTTGTGGTCTGATTCAGAAATCCAATATGGCCACCAGGCGGCCATCTTGGATTTCGAGATGAAACATTAATTGTTATCTCGATTTCTCGGGAAGTACTGCATGGATCTTTCTCAAATTTGGTACAGAGGTTCCCCTTGGGGTCTAGTTGTGCAAGATACAATTTGTGGTCTGATTGAAAAATTCAATATGGCCACAAGGCGGCCATCTTGAATTTGCCAGTGAAATCTTGTCATCATTAGTCATCATTATTTTTCGTTAACTACTGCATGGATCTTTCTCAAATTTGGTACACAGGTTCCTCTTCGGGGTCTAGTTGTGCAAGATACCTTTTCTGCTCTGATTCGAACATCCAATATGGCCACCAGGCGGCCATCTTGGATTTCCCTATGAAACTTCGTTATCGTGATTTATCAGGAAGAACCGCATGGATCTTTCTCAAATTTGATACACCGGTTCCCCTTGGGGTCTAGTTGCGCAAGATACAATTTGCGGTCTGATTGAAAAATCCAATATGACCACCAGGCGGCCATCTTGGATTTCCAGATGAAACATTATCACGATTTCTCAGGAACTACTGCATGGATCGTTCTCAAATTTGGTATAGAGGTTCCCCTTGGGGTCTAGTTGCGCAAGATACAATTTGTAGTCTGATTGAAAAATCCAATATGGCCACCAGGCGGCCATCTTGGATTTCCAGATGAAACATTGTTATCGTGATTTCTCAGGAACTACTGCATGGATCTTTCTCAAATTTGGTACAGAGGTTGCCCTTGGGGTCTAGCTGTGCAGGATACCATATATGGTCTGATTGAAAAATCCAATATGGCCACCAGGTGGCCATCTTGGATTTCCCCATGAAATTTTGTTATCGTAAATTCTTAGGATATTACTGTATGGATGTTGATACACAGGTTCCCCTTGTGGTCCAGTTGTGCAAGATACCTTTTTTTGGTTGATTTCGAAAATCCAATATTGCCGCATCTTGAATTTCCCATGAAACTTTATCATAAAATCTCAGGAAATAACTGCATGGATCATTTTATAGTGTTCAGGGGGGACAACACAAATTAGAAACTCATCTATTGCAGTTCTTTAGTAAAAATCTCACAGCTACTTTCTCCAGTTACAGACAGATGACCTACAGTGCCGTGGCACTATCTTTTGCATCTTCGCAGACAGATGGGGGTATGTCTTGGTTAGGCCATACCTCACCAGAGATTACTTTCATTGGAAAAAATGTCCTATTACATCTCATTGCCATCGTAACAACCCAGTCGCACATATTTCGTACTCGACATGTCTCCCCCTGGTGCATATACCCACAAAATATTGGAATCGTAGGTTAAAAACTGTCCAATGTACTGTCCGGACACGAAGTGGACAGACGGACGAACGACTGCAATCACATAATAAAAATTGCTTCTGGTTGTTGCTTATACAGCTTACTGACAATCACACATTATATTTTGGTATAATTGCCTTTATTCCATAACCTCCAATTACAATCATGAATTTGCAGCTTGACCTCCTGTGAAATCGACTATGTTGCCATTTTGTTCAGGGGAGACAACGCAAGTTAGAAACTCATCTATTGCAGTTCTTCAGTAAAAATTTCTCGCAGCCACTTTCTCCAGTTATAGCCAGATGAGCGCTACAGTGCCGTGGCACTATCTTTCCAATTGTGGGAGGTTTGCTTCTGTGCATGCAGTTCGTTTACTCCTACCAGAATTTAGTCTCTTGTTTTATCAAGTGTTATAATTTCCGTTTATTGGATATCATTGTGATAAAAAGAAAACAAGAGGAATCTTGCAGAGTTTTTCCTCTGTCTTTGTGTTTACGTGTTGTTGTTGTTGCGTTTGTCTTCGTCATCACAAGCCAAAAGCTATACACTATGGCTCTTTGTTAAATATTAATGAGCTATCTTATTACACTCTTTGTGTAATCAAGGTTGTGTTGAACAACAATAGAGTTCACGAGATGTTTATTAAGAAATTGTGCTATTCTTTGGATCACATTTTTCTGTTAGTAAATATTGCATTGTGATGTATTCATTTGTCACATCC
Source organism: Hanleya hanleyi (assembly GCA_036873755.1). Classification (NCBI taxonomy): domain Eukaryota; kingdom Metazoa; phylum Mollusca; class Polyplacophora; order Lepidopleurida; family Hanleyidae; genus Hanleya; species Hanleya hanleyi. The sequence continues at coordinate 649 of JAVTVY010020041.1, read as the reverse complement.
AAATTTTCCCAGTGCTGTATTGTATTAGATGTACAATTCAAATTGGGTTGAGCTTTAATCTTATTTTCCTTTTCCGAGAAATTATGATTATTTGCTTGAGGTTTATTTCTCCGAGAAGTCTTTAGAATTGCTCTCGTTCGACACGTGGGGTATTTATTGACCACAGGCTGCTCTTTAGCAATATTTTTCTCCTAGATAGCTTCGTCCAAACATCTTTTGGTCTACAGCATTTATTTCATCCTTATCTTTATTAAGGTAAGACAACCGGGCGCTTCCGATTGCGCCACGGAGATTAAGCTGAGCTTGTCTATTTAACAACCGGATAATTTATTCTATTCCATTTGAGGTTTTATGTGCAGTGGACCTCTAATAAGGGGGCGAGTCTTGTTTGAACATTGTTTTGGTTGGTCAATTCAATTTGTGACATTTAAGACCTTTTGGTTCATCTACCGGCGAGAGACATCAACATGTGGGCTCTCTTCGGGGAATATTTAATCTTATTTAAGATCTTCCTAGTTTACGCGGAAGTTTCTTGGTGTTGATTGTCAGGGAGGTTACTTCCTCGGAGTAATGCTCTCGTTTTATCGCTGGGAACATTGATGATGTTCATCTCCTAGATGCATTTCAAATCTCATTACAAGTCTCGCAG
>JAVTVY010020039.1:0-72517 GCA_036873755.1 Hanleya hanleyi | reverse complement strand
GGATGGTTGATTTGAATACTTGTTTCCCGAAATGGTAGAATCGTTTGAATTTTAAATATTTTTTGTTTGTCAAATGCGGATTCTCCCAGAATTTTCTTTCCTGTCATGATCATCATTTATTTCTTAATTACATATACCAGAAAAAAAAGGAAATATTTGCTACACATTATTAAATGTCTCATGATATATGTATTATAATATGTAGTTATTAAGCTACTATAGTAGGCATATGAGAAGTATATGCATTAGAGTCTTATTTTGTTCTGGAATATGTCATTAGAATTAGTATGTGAGGGTCGTAATTCCAGGGTGGGGGCTAAGAATGTCTGATAGCTAAGAGTGTCCGCCTCGTACCCTGTAACCCAGCTAGGACATTTTTATCCACATTGGGGACAAGTGTCCGTCTTTGTTAGCAATAGAAATGGATATGAAAATGGACACTTAATCTCCAGGGCATTCTTATCCATCATACCGGTACTATTATACCAAGTTGGAATGTGAAATAATTTTCAATTTGAGCATAATTTGAACAATTCACCTGTGAAGTCAATTACCATGACTCTGGGTCTGAGTGCCGTCCCATCGAAGGCGATTCAGTGACGAAAATAAAACGTCCGAAAACCGATCAAAATTCACATCCACACATCCAATTTTCACACTGTTACATCTAGTTTCGCGATATCACAAAAAATATCAGCCACATACTTGCATCCCAAATGGAGTAGAGAAAATACCAGTAAAGAAAATTAAACATATCAAGGACTTTTCCAAATTAAATAGATCCCCTTCCCTCCCCTGGGGATGAGATACCTCAAAAAGCATTTTGAGTTGGGATTCTGTTCTATTTATTTTCGATACTTTCTATTGTGAAATTACAGATCTGTGCTGATGGTTTATAAATTTCTGAGCATTTTGATCTAAAAATCCGAAATGTCGGTTGTAATTCCAGACCCGTCAATTGCAAGAAGCCAGCCATGTCATGTTATGATGTGGAGTCTCGGAAGTGATCACGGATTTTTACCTCGTAGAATTTTACCCGTGGGACCCTTTGGGACGTGAGAATGTGAATGCACGAATATTGTACGTATTAGTCTGCAAGAGATTCTATATTTAGTCCCACGGGCATAATTTGACGGGGTTGAAATTCGCTCCACTTTTCCCAGTCTCGTAAGGGACCGTTTCCATTAATCGTTTTTTCTTCAGTCGCGATTTTTCTTCAATTTTCTCGATTGAAAAACGATCAATCGCGAATCAGTCGCGAGGATATCGAGAAAAAAAATGAGAAAAAACGATTAAACCTTTTCTGAAAAAAACCATTCTCTCGCGATATCGTTTTTGAATCGTTTACCCATGCGCGATCCATTCTTGATCGCGAATCTTCAATCGCGAGAGAATCGTTTTTTTCAAGGCGCGAGAGAATCATGAGGCGGAGTGATATTTGACACATAGGCCGTGTTGCCGTCGTACGCCGCTCTATCCGCGATCTGGGAACTACATGTAATGTTGATTGCGGATTTGTCGATGGAAAAACCTATATTACTATACTATACTGTATAAATGCGTAAGATAACCGAATAATATATATGATTCACGATCTATAGTCTCTTACAATCCGAAATAGGGCGTATGCTGGAAATATCTTTTCATATTCCTGTACCATGCTTCCTGTCACGTTCGCGCTCCGATTTACTCTAGCGAAGCGTAAATGAAAAAATTACATGTTTATTCAATAATCGTGTGAGTCGACAATGTATTAATGATACAGGATGATAGTCACAATATCTTGTTTTGTAAATACCGGGTACAGGTCATAAGTGGATTTGAGTTCGTTGATTGCGTTATCAGAATGATTACGGCACAGGCTTGATAGAGGTGTGAATGGGCGCATGGTGATAACCCAGAACAGCTTAGCCCTCCAGCCGAGAATTTCTAGGTTAATGAAGGTGAAAATAGTGTAATTAAATATGTATATTTTGTTATAGTAAAACATACATTAGGAAAGTGTATCCATTCATGTTTTGGTACAGTTTTTAAACTACTGAGATGTGAATAAGTTAAAAAAATCACCATCAAGTTAATTTTATTTATTATAAGAATATTCGCGGCAGTGATTTCATATTTATATCAAATACATATCTTTTTGATTGAATCGCATATAACGGTTGGATTCGCATATGTACAATACTTTTTATTTTAATTTTATATTTTGATAAATGAACTATGAATGATTCCAAAGGGAAGCTCAAGCCAAAAACCAACTGCATATTATATAATTTCATCTCTTACTGGATTAACCAGTTGTGAAAATTTTTACAAATAGCCCGCGCTATATATTAATAATTAAGTGCTTGCGAAGACTCAAAAGCCCCGTATGACAATGTTATATTCAATACAGCGCCATCTATCTACACAAGGAAAATGGTGATCGTAGGACAAAAAACCACGCGTAGAGCGAAAATCTGATGAATCAACTCAAAATTTCAGCCCGCACAGATGCCAAAAACGTTCACGAAAAATACTACACAAGAAATCTGGAATAATACCAGCTTTAAAACACAGAAATACCCAAAATAATAGACGAAATTGCAAATGCAAATGACCCAATCTGACCATATCCGGGCCTGTGTCCCGTACAAAATATATGTAAATATGAAGTTATAATTATATGCATAACCATTATTCCTATGTATATATAGAGATATTTTTTTCAATTTCTTTCAATATCCCCATCGTATCTATATAGCCGCCTACTGTACAGAAACACGCTATAGTTTTACACTAGGCAAAGAATGGAAAAGGAAGAAGAAAAAATGATCGAACTTTATATAGTCTGACTGAAGTGTTAGAAGCTCGAACGTGTATGCGGGTCAGTCAGGCTGAACCAATGGCGTACTACTTTCGGCTATAATCCTCAATCGTTTTTTTCAATCGTTTATATTTTCTCGATTAAAAAGCGATTGAATCGCGATATCGCTTTTATTCGCGAGAATTTTCTCGATTGAAAAACGATTGCCAACAGAAAAAAAACCCATTCGAACAGCGATCGCGAATGAATCGTTTATTTTGAAGAAAAAAACCCCATTCCGTCGCGCCTTGGAAAATCGCGACTTCGAGAAAATTTGACGAAATAAACGATTCATTCGCGAACGATAATTGGAAACGGTGCCTTTAAAATTTGTCTCCACATCAAGACACGACATGGCTGGCTTCTTGACGGGTCTCGATTCATTTTGTCCTCTCTCGCATTTCGAGTGGAAGTATTAAAGTGTTTGTGACTAGTAATATTAGTGGTTTTCCAACCCGGAGAGACAATAGGTTACGGTAGTGAGGATTAGGGTGAGTGGATGTAATTTTCTGGTAAGCTGTTGTTGTGCTTCTTTGAATCGTGAAAAATCATTCGGCATGACCCTGATACTAGAGTCCTGTTACTTGACTTGGTAATATCGCCAAACCGGATGGACCATATATTGTGGGAGTGGGAATTGGGGATGGTGGATTTGAATTTCTGGTTTGTTACTGACGTTATATTTTCCTTATTGAATCGCCTTGGATTGTACGACATAACTTTGCTGTTTTACTGAGAGACGCGGTACTTGACTGAGACCTGTATTGCAGGTAGTATCAGTTTTGGTCAAAATATGCCAAACACAGACCTATCAAGTCTCACGCATTCGGCGTGAGACTCACGCATTGGGCTTCAATCTCACGCTCTCACGCAGCCACCCCTAAATCTCACGCATTCGCCACTTCAATAACAAAAAATCTGTAAAACACGGGTCTTTTGCTCAAAGTTGTCAGTGTCCGGCGCACAGGAATGTCCTATGGGAATCACCATCGTCAGCCTTGCGTCGTATATGATACGTTCCCGCTCTAAAACTGTTTCATCGGCTCCCTGTGATATCGGGCACCATCAGACCCTACAATACGCACAACGCAGTATCGGGAACCAGTCTGTCAAAATGTCTGACACGCGGTCAGGACTTGCATGACGCTATAACTTCCAATATTTTAACGATGTAGATGAAATAATCCCGGAGGGTGGCTAATTTTTTTTACTTATACATCATGTATAAGGCCTATGCAATATATTTGGTGACAAATATCATATAGGCCTTCCAAAAATACAAGCAATATTCTTACTTCCATCAGCAAAACAATCAGTAAAAAATGAGTAAAAAACTAAGTGATGATTTATGATTTTATTCCTCTAAAATTGGTCAGAACGCGTCTCCAGCCATCTAGAACCCCTGAGCTTCCGGGGCCTAGGCGACCCCTGGACCCTCGCCTAAAGTGCTGGGATAGTCGCTAAATCTCACTCTTTGGGAAATTTTAAACTTGAGAGGTCTGCAAACATCGCAAGAGTGGCAGATAATCGTCTCTGCACAACATGGTCATTGAAAATTCCGCTATTGCGCTTTTTACATGGCATTCCTAGCAATTTCCAGCTACTTTATAGCAATTAAAATTTGCAGGGTTTTATGTACATAATTGTAAACGAATCCAATGTTATTTGTTCACAGGGTTGTTACACTGCGTTAATAGACACCGTGTTGACGTACAACACCGTCGTGGGTATAGCGGCTATGGTTGTAGTAGTGGTCGAGGTAAGCTGTCATAAATTTGTGCATATAATATCAACCTCCAAACAGGGTTATCTCCCTTCCTGCCAGTTGATGGATCCTGTCCTCAATCACTCGTACAGGGCAATAATATCCCTGGCATTCTCCGCACAGTGTGTCTTCGCCATGTAGCCTCTGACGGAGATTAAAAGTGCGAGATTATCCAAACTGCTCTGTATCGAAACAACTTGAATTAACCAGAATTAACCAACTGCAGCGTATTTGGGGGATTTGACAGACAAAACAAAACCAACAATCGTTGACTACCGGTAATTAAATAACTGTTCTATTTACAACAACAACAACAACAACAACATCAACAACAAAGCTAACTGTTGTTTGTTTGAAAAGTCGTTTGCTTGAAAACATATGAGCAATGTTTGTTTCGCTCACGCACATTTACATCAAAATTGAATATGCTAATAAGAACTGTTTGGCTGGTAAAGATTCAGGTTTTGTGAAATGATATTTTGGTTAAGGACTATATGTAAAGTGAATGAAGGCAGGGGTTATCGTCTAACAGACGGGGAGATAACCCTGTTTGAAGGTTGATAAAATATCGCATTCTTCAACAGAGTTGAACCCTGATGACGGGGTGAAGTGTGCATCCATCTACATGGTAGGTGTCAATTATCCTGAAATCTAACATCGCTTATATAACACGTCATTAATCTGTCAACGCCCAGTGCAGCTGTCACGCGGCGTGAAAGCCTGTATGTAACACGACGCACCAAATTAAAGGGTGGTCGACTGCCAGACCAAGGATCTCGCGCTGGCAATTGAATTGAGGGAGGTGGCAAGGTAATAAGCCTGATTTCTGGTGACGTTTTATTCCGCTTCTGTCTCGTGATGCAATGCACATCCATGACAATAAAATGACAGGTGGGATCATAATGCAACTAAATCACCCTGTCACCTCCCTCGTGTAACATGACATTAATTAAATTATCAACGCGAGATAGGTGTACTGGCAGCCGGTCTTGTAAACCTCTAGTTTGGTGCGTCGAGTCATATAGATGGCTTTACGTTTTGCGGCACATATACTGTGCGGTGACAAACTGATGAAGTGTTATATAAGCGGTGTCAGATTTCCAGGATAATTGGCACATGTGAGGCTATTTTGTCTGTATGAAACGCAAATTTTTGTCAGAAATGAAGAAATTATATTAACGTAACATATGAGGTCGTTTTTCCTGTATAAGCGCCAATTCTCCTCTGCTAATTGATTCACAAATACAAAAAAGCGAACCAGAGGAATAGATTCCAGCCGGCCAATGTTCATCGACCGATGGCGAATGCCCAATGGCAACCTTGTAATAACGTGGTCAGTATTTGACAATATTTTTCTTCAATTTCAGGTTTTGGCTGTAATATTCGCTTGCGTAATGGCATGTAACTCGGATAACGAATCAGCCAGAGTGGCGAAAATGTAAGTATCACTTCAATGTCCTTGTCGTCCCAACCGCTGTTCGGGAATGCAGAGGTTGGCGGGGGTATTTATTTTCGTTATCCATGAGGTAGAGGGCTGAATATTACCATACTATATATTTGGGTGAAGGTCTACAAGAAATGTAAAAAAAAATCCAAGATGGGCAACATATGACGCCTGTTTATGTGACCGATTTTCTGAATATTTCTTTTTCTCGATATTTTCTCTCAAAAACTAATGAATATGACAGAGAATTATTAGTTTTGGCAAAATGAATTACTTTTATGCCATCTCAGAAATTTGCGGGGAAAATGGACAGAAAAAACTCTCGAAAACTCGGCTTTCTGAGGACATCTCGTGGCCGCCATTTTGAATTTTGCTATCATCATTTGCAGCTAGGATTATGCCAATAGACTAAAAACGACTGTAAGTCGTACATGCTGTGTGTTATGTTAATACTCTCTTTTCTCTTTGAAACAGGGCTTGAAATGGTTCACCTTTCTGGATTCCGGAAAAAAGGAATGCATCAGCTACACGTACCGGCCGAAGAAAACGCCTCATCATTCAAAATCAAAAACTTGCAATACTTTATCAAATTCATAACAATTAATTATGAGATCACTAACACATATTATTTGCATTGCAAATATTGCAAATTTAAGGACTTTTTCAGTCCAGTCATACTAGTTTACAGTGCTATAGCATGCCGTTTTTTTTTATCTTTCAATAACCTCGATGTTTCTGTTTGATAGCCTCTATGGATATAAGATTGATGGTGATCTACCTGCAGGGCCTGGTAGAGTTACGGACGACATCCCTCCCCTCTCAATAACAGCTGCTTGTCTGCCTCTCTCACCCTATATTAGCATAGCTATTTTTAGCTTGTCTGAATACCTGAAGCGGAAAAAGCCCGACGCCCAGGATAGCTATCCCCTGAGCTAAGGGTTTCAATGGCCCGTTGGCTCAGGGGATAGCTCTCGTGTGCGCCGGGCTTTATTCGCTTTATTCACAAATGTAATATAATCAACTGAACCGGAGAACAGTGCAGTGGAATGACGCAAAAGTTCATGTCATACTTACAGCAATCGTATAAATTTCTGATATAATTTGAAGCCCGTATTCTCTGCAGTTTGATATCCAGTTACCATTAACAACAGCTAGATTTGGCGTGAAATATACACGGATCTTCTGAAAGCGATTACTCCCGATGTAGTTTTCCAGCGAATAACTTGTTCTTAACTATACCATGTGAAGTACGCACGGCCTAGTAATTGTATTGTCACTGATATCTCGATACATCCAGCTACGGTATTATGATGCTATATTAAGCCTACTTTTTCTTGACAATCTCAATACAATATATTATTGCGATATCTCAATACATCCAGCTGCGGCTTAATGTTGCTGTATTAATTTTGCGGGACGAAACAAACCACTTTCTATGCTTTTTTGAAGATCATTTATATATATTTTTTATTATAGAATATTCACGCAGATTTGTATTATATATTTATCACTAATAAAAACAAAATGGATTCACCGAAGGTCAAATTTTTTATTTGTATTGATCTTTTTTCAACTTTTGTGTGAGGTTTGTGGATTTGTGTGTGTGTTTCTTTTGCCTTATTTGTAGAGTAAGAAACCGGACATAACCATCTATGTATTGGGGCGGGGGGGTCTCGGGTAGGTTTTGCGTTGTCGTGGAGGGACAGAATTCAGGGAATTCATCGGAGAGCTAGTCTGTCATATTCAGGTGGCACCACCAGGCGAGTGGACATGCTTGCGATGACATCAGTTTGGGGTTATGGCGTTAAGATGTTGAGAGGGACGATAAGGCGCTAAGACGGCCCTAGACAAGAGCTAAGGTGTTAGGAAGAGCTTTGACAGGCGTTGACCATTCTCTTGGCATCAGATTGTATATCTCCTATTGCCGTCGGTTGTTTATCGACGGTTTGGAGGTTACAAACTCTGACGCTGGGAGAATGGCGTTGACGGGCAAGTGGTTGATAATGAGTGTGAATTCCATGGAATATCACGTGACCATTTAGACCAATCATATGCTCTGAGCTCTGTCGGAGTTCGTGGAGACCCTACTGCGTCACAATGAAATATTGTAAATTCCGTGGGGTAGAACGTGACCATTTACACTAATCAGAACTTCGAAAAACAATAAACATTGTACAGCATTCCGATGACAGATGAGCATATGAGAACAGCAGGGTGGAGAATCGCTATAGAGCCTTTTAAACATATTTCTGATGCCTCACTCACTTCTACGATTAGCCTCACTCACTTTGGAATAGCCTGTCAGAACAGTTCTTTTTATAGTATCCGTGATTAAACGGGTTCAAACCTGGATAGGTACATGTATTAGGTTTATGTATAGGGTGCCTAGGGGATCGCTCAGGGTGTGTATAATAATTAATTAAACTTACTTAACCCTATCTGGGCCGGGCTTTTGGGTATCTGTTCATGTCTCCCCCCCCCCCCATACTTATTTTTCTTACCCCTTGAGCTATAGGGCTGACACTTGCCACACGATATCCCTGGGTCGAGCTCTATTAGAAAATGTAATAAAATTCAAGATGACAGCTTTGATGACGTCACAGTGACGCCAATTCCATTTGTCAGTCAGATTTTTCGAATTCTTTATTTATGCAATTTCTCCTGGAAAACTTAACCCTATGAAAACTGCATGATAATTTAGTAAACATTATTCTAATGTGAAATAAAATAGTTTTTCCCACTTCTCCTCGCGGAAAAGCACAAATTCTGAAGAGAAATCACGAAAATATTACTTTTCTGGTACCACACGTAGCCGCCATCTTGAATTTACCCATGATCCTCTGTTCGGGGGGTTATGCAAGTAGGCTCAAGATTACCCATATATGATAATCTATAAATTCACGGAGGGTCAGCTTTCCTTTTTGTTTCGCTCCGGAGATAGAGAATGAAGTTTGGAGGGGGACTATGTAATCCCCCCCTCCCAAACAGTCCTACCCCCATTAACTTACTTAATCCTCCTGAGTTCAAGGTGTCAAAAGCTATAGCTGTCAAAAAACATCCCATTCTAATTTTGCTTGTTTTGAAACTCGAAATTACTAGGTCATGTATCCCGTTGAGTTGGTTGCGTAATAATACATCTGTCATATCATGTCATACGTTTCGTTGATGGGTCAAATATGTTCCATAGATTCGCCAATATGTATGACCATCGTCAACAAATATTACCAAATTTCGGAATGAACTACAGTGGTTGGAGCAGCGGAGTTACCTTGATATTGAGGGCCGTTAAGTAAAACATATATATATATAAATAACGCCCGATACATAGTTCCCACATTTTTTTTGAAAAAATAAAAAGACAAGTCTTCTTCACCAAAACACCGCTAAAAGAAAGTTTTACAACTAATGGACTGCGTCCACGTTTGGTAGCTCGAGATACCACAAAATTGGCAATTCAAAATATTTTACATATGAAATTTCAAAGTATAATAAGATCTGTACTTCGAACTACCGAAACTGGATGCAGTTCAGCTGCAACCACTTTGGTAGTTCGAACTATCACAAATGAGAGGGACTATTTGGGTGTCTGTGCACCGCTTTCTGAAAGCAGAGAAAAAAGCCAAAATTATGAAGTCATTTGTACGAGCGCGCATAACTCAAAATTTCGAAGGGCGACCCCCATCAAGAAGTCTGCCCACTTGTAGCACTTGAATTAAAGTACTTCTGGCGGAAATATGGAAGCCGAGACTTAATTAATGAATCGAGGAGATGCAATTACCTTAACAGTTTTTAACATTGCCGCCAATGTAAATTGTAATAGTGGTCTGATCTCTATGTGACCATGAATAATGCCACAGATTTATGTCCCTTTACCGGGTATTTCGAAAAACCTGACTTCCCAGAGACTAGATTATAATATAGATGCTACGGTAAATTACACAATTAGATATCGCGTAACTGACGACTATCCGGTTGTGGTAATTCCGGGGATAGTACATTACATTACAGTATACCATTTGTGATAGTACAAACTTTGGAATTGGCGAATAAACATCCCCGAAACAATCTACGGTATATTATATTTTTCCCGCCTCTGGCATGCCGGCATATCGCTCTAGTTTATTACCTGTATGTGGTAGGATTCTGATTGTGGGCTGTTAGTCCCCGAGACCCGCCCGATGTTCATCTCATTCGACAAATATATGTAGGTTTATTGTTTTTGTGGGAAATTTGAGCCGTGCCACGTCGGGCACATTCGCATGGCATCAGATTGTATATCCCCTATTGTCATATATACCTTGTTTACCGACGGTTTGGAGGTTACAAACTCTGACGTTGGGAGAATGTATTCTTACATGTCAGAAAGGCGCCAAAACAGGAAAATCAGTCAATGTTTTTTCCACACACTTGATCACATTTTGTCAGCATTTGTTTACCGACGGTTTGGAGGTTACAAACTCTGACAATGGGAGAATGCGTCGGGCATTACAGGTAAGTTTTTCTAGACATTCTTGCATTTACCAGGTTTACCCTATGTTGAGGCGTTGATTCCATTTGACGTCCTCGATGCATTAGCATCAGATAAGATATTTGTTTGAGCTGATCGGTCATCACAGTTCCTGAGCTACCATAGCTAATTCTACTTAATCCAGTGCTAGGGGCCGAGTGGATACTTCATACTCTCCACATGAACACCTACAATAAAGCGCGCCTGAGATACTAAGGCTACCTCCGAGAATCCATCGAATGTGAGGTGCCAAGGGAAGCTTTTCTGTGGAGTCATATGGCTGCTTTTTAGTCGCCAGACGTCAATTTTTCCCACCTCTCGCATATCGCTCCAATAGGAACATCACAAGTTTGAAAAAAATGGTATGATATCCTAGTTCAATAGCCCCAACGTACATATCTGGTATTTCGAAATATCCTTTTTGAAACCGACCCGATTATAAACCTAGCTTTTTATTTAATTATATGCTGATGTATCTATTATATTGTTATATTTAACATTAATGGTGTGCGCGAGTGTGTGTGTGTGCGCGTTTACGAAAGGTGTATAGCGGGGACATTTATATGAATACACACCTTCATACTGGGGACACACCTCCAACCGGAGACGTTCTCGGTTTGACAAAGACTGGGAAACTGTTTCGCTGTCCGTTTTATGATCTTGTATACAACACTATAGTGAACAAGCGTTGGATGAGCGCAAAGACCTCCGTCGAGGCAACAGGGTCCGTAGCGTAATACATCACTGAATAACATACGGCCGGATGCCAAGCTCAATTTTGCATTTGTTGGACGTTAGCTTCATCAATGGTAATTAATCTGGGATTGAGGGTTCCTCACTAGCATGTCCAGACAGGGATGTGAAAGTCACATTCCCAGCAAATAATTTTTGTTTGATTTGACGTGCTTGAAATATTGGGGTATGGAATAGAGTATATTGATGGAAAACCTGGAAAAGTGCTTGAGACATTAGGCCCCATCCCACCCACACCTCCCCATGAGAGGATCCCCTCACCCAAATCAACACGTTAGCGACAGAAATGAGACACTGTGTGCCTAGTTGTACCAACTTGCTTGTGATTTTGTGCTATAGGCCCAACACAGCAACACTTCATATTTTGTATGTGTACAGTATAGCATCATCATTGATGAGAGAATGCTCTTCAAAACACACCTGATTTTACCGACACTTCGTTCTGATCTGTCTCAACATCATATGATGAGGATTCAATGCGCTCGGTATAATTTTGTGTACTGGTGTTACAGGTCACCTTCGCCTTCACCTTACTGTATCAATGCCCATGGACTTGTACATGTATCACATTCACATTGAATGGTTATGGCTGATGAGAATATTGCCCCTATGGAACAAATGACTGGATTCCACGCAGCAAATATTTATTGTGTAACAATGAGAAGAAAATTAATTGTATAAACATTCCAAGCCTCATTGAACACAAGCCGCACCATACTTGATATGAATATAACGCGCGTACATTAGCTCGCTTGGACGTCGCTTAGTTAAATATGGTCAGACTCGCAAAAATCTCAAAATTTTCAAAAGCCACAAAAATGCCCTCAGCTTGAATGTACAGAGTAAGTAAAAATACTTATGTACAACTTGATGTTTAGAAATGACTGTGTTGAGCGGTTCTATTCCCAACTTCTCTTTTATTCTATGTCATAGAGGACAGGGTTTGGTAGATAATTAAAAACTGTATTAACTCGGCTTCACATTTTAGAGAATGACTTTAATTGAGCCAAAGATGAAAGAGAAATACACTTATAAAAAAATCTATTTAAAAAAATATCTGTATATATGTTTATATTAATTTCCATAATTTATTGAAAAAAACTATACGTAGACTTCGACCACCCAATATCACACAGGCCAGGCAACTGTGAGAACAAGTGAAAGATACCCATCGAGTTGAGCGGATTTGCAGATAAACAACAACAAAAAATTGCACTTTGTGCCTCACGAGGCCCTTCTCCATAGAGTGCATGCCAGTTATTTTTCTAGACTACAACAACAACAGTTTTTGTCTGTATCACAGTCCGAGCTTCCGATTACCCTTCAACCTTACCCAGACGACGGATAATTTTTGACAGATTATCCGGCTAGGTTGTTGATCGGATTCACAGATCATGAATTCCACCGTGACGGAATCACCGTTGGGAAGACTTTTTCTTTATTCAAAGTCATGTACTCGGAAGTTCCGTGGTCATACCCATGTAGTTTCAAGTTTAGTTTGCTATTCTATATGACATCTGTTTACGGATCCATGAAAAATCTACAGATGATCCAGCATTTTCAGTAAATCATGCTTCGAAATGTTCGTGACGGAATCACCTGAAACGGACATGACTCTTGACTAGTGTTGCTTGTCTATTTTTTTGCTGCTCTGTTTCAATCTGACTATTCTTATATGACATCTCTTACTAACATACAGTACCCAAGGATGATAAGATTTTTTTCATCGTGAGAAAAACGCGACTGGATCATCCCAGGGGTTAAATCTAGTCCGTGACGGAATCGACAAAAAATCGTGATGGAATCACGAGTGCGCTTTTTAAATCTTATCGGTAAAAGTGCTTTATTAATTACACATTTTCTTCAAAAAAATATTCCTAGAGTGAATTTATCTCTTCTACTTAGAAAATTAAAACTCTGACCTCTTATTTTTACTAAGGTATACAGCTCCCGCCACATGCATATCTTTTCTGCAGATGTTTCAAAATAGTATAGTTTTCAGTAAAGTGCAATTTTTCTTCTTTGACAATTTAGAATTTTCCGAGTTCTTCATGTTAAAATATTGCGGGAAAAATATTTCGCTATTAAAACACATCTTCTCTATTATTGGCTTGTTCCCGGGGATCATAGGAAGCGAATAGAACAAACAGCATGCTAATGCATGAATGTGGCGAATGTGAATTTTATGCGAAAAAGGGCTGTTTAGCAATGTCCGCTTTTCCGTGGAATTCATGAGCGCACGATTGAAGTATCATGGGAAGATATATATTTCCAGTCGCTATCTCCCCCCCCCCCCCATCTTCAAACAAAAGGAAAAGAAAAAGCCGAGAGAGCGCCTCGTGAGGCAGAGTTATTTTTCCAGACTACAACAACAACAGTTTTTGCCTGTATCACAGTTCGAGCTTCCGATGACCCTTCAACCTTACCCAGACGACGGATAATTTTTGACAGATTATCCGGCTAGGTTGTTGATCGGATTCACAGATAACGATTGAAGCATGGGAAGATATATTTTTTCAGTCGCTATCTCCCCAACCCTCACCCCCCAACTAAAAAAAAAAGAAAAGAAAAAGCCGAGAGAGTTCTTCGGAGTTTTACGTTTTTGACCTCTGACTTTGAATTTGACTTCTCACTTCCGACTCGCATCCAAGTGAATGACACTCGTCCTTTATCTTTTTGCCGATTCAGAGATTCTCGAGGAAGTTTCCAATTATACTATCTGGAATGCGAGTTTTTCTTTCGTGAAAATTTACTTTTTATGAAAGCGCAGGTTTGTCTTCGTCGCATACCGGCCATCTGTACCAGCGCGAAGCTGTAAGTACACGCGCGAATTTAGTACCCTCGAATAAAAAGACCCGGTGGAACCGCTGCAAAGGATACACACCTTTTGTGACGTAAGCATTCATTTGTGTCCAGAAACTTTTCAAAATTTCGTCGGGAACCATGGCAATCTCTATTGGAAATCACACGAGTCGTGGGTTCCCCATATGACAATTATTTGGCGGGAGATTTCACGTTGCGCTCCTAGACCTCCGTCTGATCGACGGAGGTAAAAAAATAAATAAGGTACATGTCCCCATTTTTGACTGGAGAAAACTCAAAACGGGTGTGTTTGAAATTGAAAACGGGTGTTTGCCTGGAAATTCCGAGGCTGCCCAGAACACACATCTTCACAAGTCAAGGTAAATGCTAAATCCTTGTAGAGGGTTTACCTTGACATTTTTGGTGATTCGAATGAGTTCTTGAGTCGGTGCCTCTATTATACAATCTCCTACATTTCATCCCCTGCTCTTGTTTTGAAATAGTATGTCGGTATTCTAAGCAAGCCTGCGGTTTTGCTTTGACTTCCGATGTCGATTTCAGCTTGACATCAAAGCAGCTGGGCCCGCGATGTCATTCAAACCTGTCACATCTCATGCTTCGCAGCGGATTGGCCTAATCAACTAGCTAAGCGCGTTCTCTGATTAGGTTGATTTAGAGGAAACCCCTTGATCTATTTATATCCAGAACTCGTATGAGTAACTAACCAAGCCAGTGTATCGATCCTAACAGATCGATCGATACACTGGTTCGCGAGGATGAGAACACAAACCAGTAAGAGGTTTCTTGAAAAGCCAATAAATAAAGAAGTCCCCACTTGTATGGTTGTCTGTGGATGTCCCCACTAAGCACCTTTTGTAAACATGTGTGCGTGAGTGCGTGCGCGTGTGTGTGAGTGTTTGCTTGTAAAAGCTCGATAATGGGTTATCAAGAGCTTAAGTATTTCAAGTATCATCTCTGAATCTCACTCGGCCTTGAGCCCAAAATTTCCAATATGAAGAAAGGTAAGTACTACCATTCTTCTTCTGATTCTTTATCTATAATCAAATCTCCGCAGTGAAGGAAACACCTGGTTTAACTACTTGACGAAACCTGTGACACAGACCCCAACGACGTAAATTGAGTCGGCTAAACACCCGAGGAACAGACCGTCCATTACACGACGCTCCCATGGTGCCAACAGAATTAGAACAGAAACCTTTTAATTTTAAGGCACAATAGGATGAAGCCGCTCACTCTGTTCCCTGAGACGCATTTCCGCGAGCAATCTTACTAGCACAGATTTCTACAGACCAGACACAGTTCTGCTAGTTATTTTTCTGGACAGCTCTTGTGTAATGACAGGAAAAAAAGACAGAGAAAACAACCACGCGATCCATTATAAAAAGAACTATTACATATAAGCTGCTTTCTATGAACTGAATGACTGGTACAGATAGTCGAACATGTATGTAAATTGTTTTTAATTTTTGATTCTCTATCTTTTGTTATTTGTTTTAAACCATGGTGCTTGTACATATATGAAATGAAAAACAGGAAATGTATAATGAAATACAAATAAAGCATTGTGTTCATGGGCCACGAATTTCGTACGGAAAGCGTAAATTACAATTTCAATAAAAAAATCTGTTATTTTCATGACAGGTCAGCGAACGGCCTTGATATCGGAAGGAGGACGGATCCAGTTAGAAAATCGGTTTCTGGGTCTTTTTTTTAATCAGATTGGTGTCATGGTTTGGAGCATAACGTGGGTGGTGGTCATCAACCTTTCGAAACTTAGGCCGCGCAAATGGAGATTTCCCAAGGAAATTGAAAGATTAGAAGGAAAAGTTATTGACTGATATACCTGGCTATATTATGAGCTAAATTCGTTAGTGTTTGTACATTTGAGATAGTCATAAAAAGGCAGTGTCAATGCCATTTTGTGACAAGCTGTGACTCCGAAGATATTTTAACAGTAGAAAGTGATCGTTTAACCGTATTTTCGTTATTTTGATGTTACACTGTCTTAGTATAGCCATTACGGTCATCAGAGGGGTATGCTATGTTCGCTTTCATAACTACCAGTCTGCTACCTTCTAATTTTGTTGGAGGCCCGTTGGCCGGGTGGTTTAGATATCCGACATATTGTGCTTCAGCAGTAGAATCTGTGCTATACTAAGATTGACTAATCTCAAACTAACGAAAATGTTGCTAAGTTGTGATTGAATGTCATTTGATAAAATTAATACATACACAGCGCGCTCAAGACATAGACGACCTCAAAGTTGCCAAGCATGTGTGATCCACGAGTGCAGCGGAATTGAGGTTGGCATGACCTTGAGCTAAATGTATAACAGAACTATTTTATCACACCTGGGCCTGTACCAAATTTCATTTGTTGATATAAAAGCATCGTCTGTAAACGCAATCTTAATAAATTAATATCCTACCAATGCTCCCCAGCCGTATATGTCGCTATGTAGAATCTTACTAATTTCAATTGAATATGGTGTTCAGAACGTCCAGGTCATGAATATTTAATAGTCTTATGACATCACGATCGCATATTAACTACTTTACTTGCAATCATGAGGGGGGGGGGGGGGGGCTGTAGGGTCATCGTATCTGCTTTAACCCAAGGTTTATGTCAAGGACCAGTCCATATTTCTACCCAGCTTTATGGTGCCAATCTGGCAGAGAGCGGCAACATCAGAAGATATCCCGACAGCCTGGCGCCTGGTTCGGCTGAGACAACGAAAAACACCCTACCATTATGTTCCATTCAAAGCACTCTTCGGGATTGGTCACCACTCGCGTTAGTGACATATGACATATCCGAACACGGAAGCAGATAGGATATAATTTTAATTAGATTGCTCCAAACGGTACTGGTACCAATGAAAAGGCGAATCATTCCTGTCAACATATTTAATATCTGAAATTCTATAACACTTACATCTATTACACACTGATAACCGTGCGATTATTAGACGATTTATCACGGTTGAGAACTTTGTGACGTATGAAATCTACACCCGTGATCTTGACACGCACAGGTGTTCACTCGGGAGAATCCATCTCACAGGGCGGGTGATAAATGGCAGGACAAATTCTCGTCTGCCTATACAATCCAATAAACAAATAGAATGGATACCCTACAAGTAGGAACTTGTTTATTTTAAAGGCAGAAAATGTATAATCGCAGATATTTACAAACCAATTGGGACATACGAGTGTTACACAATAAGAAACAGATCAACAGGAGAAACAAGATGTGCTTTCAGATACGAATTATCTAGAGAAGCGGAGATCGAAGAGTTCATGAGAGACTCAGATGGTGAATCTCTTCTTGCTATATTTTAAATGCAGACACAACACGAGTGTGATCAGCTGAACAAAGGTAAATTTTCCTCAGCTGACGATGAGAAATTAAGAGATCTGGCTAACAAACGAAATGAACGAGGGACCGACAGGCAAAGGAAATGGGGACTAAGGATATTTAATGGTAATAAATTCGTTTTATATTATTAATAAAGACGTAAATTTCTGTCTAAAGTTTAATGGTTGGTTTCATCGTGAAATTGATTAAGAATGACACACAAATAGGCTTCTATGCTAGTGTATGCAGAATGACTGCGCCCCCTTCTGAGAGACCACATAAACTCGTCCACTGATATTGGCACGTGGCCAACTGAGGCGGAAGGCACATTTCAACAAAGGGAAGAAAGGTTGTGAACGTTTACCATATTTTTCCATTCTTTCATGGTAATCTTTGTTGACAATCAATATGAGTAGTGCAATAGAATAGAAATAATGTTTTCATCGGCGTGCTAAATCGTTATTTTACGCACGGTTAGTGTGGGAAGGTTTATAAATTTTAGGGCGCGGACTTCGCCCTTGCCATAAGATATAATTTTTCCCACACTAACCGTGCGTAAAATAACGATTTAGCACGCCTATGAAAACATTATTTCTTAAATATCACCTGAATCTATATCTGTACGCAATGATGATATTTGTCCATTTGCGATAGTACTTTCGCGCATTTGTAATAAAGATGACAACATCTGTATGAATTTGTTTGGTTTTTCCCCATATTTGCTATTCAAAACCAATGCAGGCGATGTGGGCAATTGTGGTATGGATTTAATGTTGTAGGGAATATATTCAGCTCATGGCAATCTAAGTAACTCGGAAGTGATTAACTCCGGTCTGATGCTTGTAAGTCATGGAACCATTGTTGAATTAAAGAATGCTCTCATCTGAGCAACACACCCATACCCAAACTATCCAGTGAAGTCACAAATAAAACTATGTACAGATAGAGATTTTTCAAGCTAAATACCAAGGGTACCTTCTTAATAATTTTCTCTTAGTTTGTTCCATATGACCTAAGCTCGAGGTGCAAATGAAAGTACAATATCTCACTAGCCTGTAGATATGTTTTCCATCTAGTAAAAAGCACCACGTAGACTATCTATTTGCCTATAATAAAAAAATTATAAATTGAAGAAAGAAAATTCACGTAGACTCAATTATGTACTTTATTCATAATCTAGACCTTCCTTCAACACAGCCATGCAGAAAAAGGGTGATGACCCATCACCTTTTTATGGTGATCATGCCTGTTCATTTCCCTTTACAGGTGATGAAAAAGGGTGATAACCAATGTCGTCACCCTTTTACGGTGATGGCCCTGGTCATTACCCTTTTAGGGTGATAACCCAAACATTTGCTCTCATTGCTGATCACCCTTCTAGGGTGATAGCCGTCACCCTTTTAAGGTGATAGCCATCACCCTTTTAAGGTGATGGTGGAAAAGGGTGATGACTCTAACTCATCACCTTTTTGGGGTGATGCTGTCATCACCATTTTAGGGTGATAAGTATCACCTTTTTTCTGGCTGTGAAATCTGGATTCAATTAATTAATTTTATTTACTTCATTACTTCATTTTTAAACATTCATATTATGTTATTCATATATTTCATAGCTGTTCCGATTAATATTACTAAGCTCCACTGTAATCTCAGAAGTATCGCATATTACCACATATGCACGCCAGGAACGAGACTGAAGCGCAGGTTTTCACGAGATCCAGTAACGCCGCTGTCTTGGTGGTGTAAATGACCATTTAACGCAAGTACGCTATAAGGAAAATATCCTTATCCTTATATTCTTGCTAAAATGATGCGCCCCAAGGCGGCGGCGTTGTCGACTCTCGTGAAAAAAACGCATGTGCGTGAACCTGCCCTTCAGTCTCATGCTTGGCGTGAATATGTGGCAATATGCGATACTTCTGTATGGAGCCGTAAAAGTGACACGCAAGTTTTTTTTTTTTTTTTTTTTAATTATCTCGTGGTCTCGACATCTTTGTTATCTCGGGATCTCGACATCTTTATTATCTCGTGCTCTCTACATCTTTATTATCTCGTACTCTCGAGATAACCACAGATTAAATTCCAGATAGAATCGCCACAAGAATCCGCCATTTTCTTCACTGCCGAGACACACATCTACATCTGGGGGTACGCTAATAACTAACTAACTTGCTGCAGATATACAGTTCTCCTTCTGCAATTTCATAAAGGTATAAAGGTAAGCAATGTATAGTACGGTTGCCCATAGGGAAAACTGACATTTTTCTAATTTTCCTTTTGTTTTGATTTTATACAATTTTTTCGCCCTTGTGGAAACTGATTTTTCCTCATATTGAAAATAATTTTCAGCCTTGTGAAAAATAATTTTCACTCAGTTGTAAATAATGTTCCCCCAGTTGTAAAATAATGCTGCTCCATGTGTAAAATAATGTCCACCCAGTTGTAAAATAACTTTCACAAAGGTGAAAATAATTTTTACTCAGGTGGAACATATTTTATTAAGTCGTTTGTGTCATGCATTGTGGGTACGGTACCGAGTACCACGATATTCAGTCAAAGTTTCCTCTTAGGGAGACAAGCGGGTCCTTGGGAAGCGAGCGCGTTTTTTTGTGTGTCAGAGCTGGAGAGTAAACTAGAGAGAGTAAACATGAAAGACGGCCAAAATGTTGAGCAGAACGGTCCGATGAAACTAACACAGAAGACATTTTACTCTGTGAAACGTGTACATAGATGAACTACGTCAAAGTACCCATTCAGAAAAAATTACCAAAACTACCAATCGATGATCTGTAGTTTTGCAAGTGCAGTTTCATGCATATGCCATGATTTATGGGTTCACTTTATTAGAACACATTTTATGTGTGTATATTTTATGATAAACGAAAAAAGACAAGTCTGTTCCCGCGGCGATTGGAACGCCGCTACAGGCAGGGCGGTCGGATGGAGAAACGCCCTGATTGGGAGAGGTTGAGTAGTATATAGCTGTGAAATGTCTTAGGATTGCTGCGGGAATGTGATGGAAGGAGGTGGATGGATGACGGCACGGTCCATCAAAGGTCTTGTTCTTTGCGAGATCACTTATGATCACATGACTTGTAACAATATGGGAGAGCACTTCAGATCATGTCATAAGCCGGGTGGATGCAAACACTAGGAAATTTCCAGAAGGAAATGCGAAAAAACGGACAGTACATGCAGTCAAATGGATCTAGATGGACCAATATAGGTCCCCAAGGGTCGTGCAAGGTCTCAAAGCGCTTGTCGAAGTGGATGACCTGATGGGTGGGTTGGATAGAAAACTACGATTTTTCCTGAGAAAAATAAAATGCGGAAAACGGACTTCCTCCGTCAAATGTGTCTAAGTTGACCAATATTGGCAGTAGTCGGACGTAGAGGGTGTTATCTAGAAGCCATCGGCATGTAAACGACAACAGGCGTGGTGAACTGGAGGTGAAATCAGGGTGCGCAGGCACAGCCATAGAGTGGTTGCTAAAGGGGGCATATTTGGAGTGTTGGAGCTATTGAGGGAGCAAATGGCCCCTGCCGGGTCTCATATTCACTCGCTCGTGGAGTAGACTACGGCAGGGGTGGTTTGGACCGAAAATGACGTCATGGTGCGCATGCCCAGTCGAGGAGTAGCAGGGAAACGAGCATTTTGGGGGTCGGCAGCGGCGTGTTTGAGCGATTGAGAGACCACCTTGGGTCCGAATATGGCGTGCAAGTTCTCGTCTTGAAGCTCTCGGCATTTAGACTACGACTGGGGTGGTTTGATCCAGAAGAGATGTCATGGCGCGCATGTCCAGTCGAGGAGTAACAGCGTAAGCGGGCATTGCGGAGGTTTGCAGCGTGATGTTTGAACGACTGAGGGGGCCATCTCTACTCGAAATAAGCGCACATGGTCTCACACTGAAGATGTCGGTATGAGGCATACTAATCAAGTATCACTATGCGTCAGAAGTAGTGAAGAAAGTGCAGAGTCGGAAAGTGCAGAGTAGGAGCGCACTTGAAATATGCCTACTTACACCCATATACACCAACATATAGGGGTGACTAGAGAGGGTTGTGTCTAGTCTGATAGATGTTCCTCCCCTGTCGGTTACAGGGTACAGGCTGATTGAATGAGGTACGATTTAATGAGTGATTGAGCGAGTGGTTGAATGAGTGAGTGAGCGAGTTATTTGATGAGCGGTTGCGTGAGTGCGCCCTACACACATACGTAAACTCATACCGTGACACACTTATACGTAGCTCTACGGGTGTTGTCCATGCTTAGGACTATTCTGATTGGCTAGTCCAAGAGAAAATAACAAGCTGAGTGCGTATTACACATTTTATTATCTCTTCCATCACAGCACACCCAAGCTGGGGGAGACGCTATGTGTGTGTTCACAATTCTCGTATTCTTTTATCGATATATCGTCTAATCAGAAGCCGCCATTTGCGAAAGTTCAAGCTTCGTCCACTGTTGTCCAATCAGAATCCTCCGATTAAGAGACTGCCCTTGTGTTGCGTCAATGTTCGGTCATGTTCGTTCTTGTTCGTGTTCAATGGTAGCGCATTCGCTCTGGACCATCTTAAGCGCATTCGTGCAGTCCAGGATCGGCAACACATTCTGGGACAGCTCATTTCGCATTTTCAGCGCATTTTCCAGAGCACTTTTGGGTGGTAGCCCCATATCTTCTTCCAAGTGAAGCTTGGTCTTCATGATGGACCTATGGGTGGGATCGCCCTTCATTTCAAGTGGCAGTAGGCTATACCGTTCATAGTTGACCATGGTTGTTTTCCTGATGGAGGGACACATTTGGATGTAAGCTTCTTGCAATTTATCCAGCCGGGCGTCCTCGATCGTCGCAGGATGGCTAAAAATGACCGCTGTCAAAATACGATCCCAAGAGGTGGGGTCCTCGTCTCCCTCACTCAGGCTTCCCTGTAATGTGGCGTGACTATCAGCGGCCTAGAGTCCAGCCTGGTTGTCAGTGGGTAGGCATTTAACTGGATATTTGGACCATGAGAACCCGAATGCAAATTGAGACATGATATGCAGCGCCATCTATATCGATTATCATCCCGGCAGCTGCGAGAGAGAGACAGAGAAGGGCCGAATCATTGTACATATGTTCTTCCTTAGGTCCTACGGAAGCTTTTAATTTTATTGAAAACGTAGCATACTGAAAAAGAACCAACGATTTTTTTTACCTTGTCGACAAAGTGCCTCCCCACTCTCCCCGCTCCGAGGGCCCTGGCCTACACCCATTTCAGAAAAGATTATATTTTTAGTTTAATTATTGAAACGGCCCCCATATATCGTCATATTATACAAGCTTTATCAATAACTAACACTGTATCATTGCTGAGAAATATAAAATACAGTGTATGAAGATTGGACCATTATCAAAGATATGCCAATGTATATATTCCAATGCACGTACCCCATTTTCTCGGCAAATCAAACCTGGTGTCAACGGAATATTTCAATCTGTCTGACGAGGTAGTCAGTCTCAGTTTTTTTTCTTATTAACAAATATTTTCTTGATCAGCATGTTCCAAAATTCTGAAAAATATAAAGTGAGTCTATAGTGGGGGCGGCATTCAAGGTGAGCGCTAAACTAACCGACTATTCGAGTTCTCTCGCTAACATGTAAGATTTATTATCTCGTATGTATTCAGGACAGGTGCGCAATACTGCCATGGAAGGAGTGTCTAAAAAATTAATAAATAAGCAGGCCTCAACCTCGTATCACATTCCAAATCCTCCCGTCGAACATCTCTGTTAAGGTAAGAGCCTTGATTATCTTGAGTTATACAAAAAGGAACGAAACATTGTTTTGACTGATTTGCTCATTTTGTGTTTTGGCAACCGATTTTATCGTGGATTTTCTAAAAGAGTTGGAATGTACAGATGAATTCCTTTTTCTGTGTATTTTAATGTCTATGGCCCAAACAAAAACATAGCTC
Source organism: Hanleya hanleyi (assembly GCA_036873755.1). Taxonomy (NCBI): domain Eukaryota; kingdom Metazoa; phylum Mollusca; class Polyplacophora; order Lepidopleurida; family Hanleyidae; genus Hanleya; species Hanleya hanleyi. The sequence goes on along the minus strand of JAVTVY010020039.1, from coordinate 49,067 downwards.
ATTGACAACCCTAACTATAATCACAAAAACAATGGGAAACGAAATATTGTTATTGTTGAGTATTTTTGGAGAACAATTGACGTGGATTTTCGAAAAGAAAAGTTCAAATGTCTTGATGAACAATTTTTTACATGTATTTTGATGTCTGTGGACTGAACTAAAATAATAGCTTATTCATAATCACTATAGCCTTAGTCGGAGCTTCCTTTTACTCTCCAGCTACGCGACGGATGATTTATGACACAGGCCCGTCTCTAGGATTTTCAAACGGGGCGGGTGACGGAGCAAATGTTTTCAGTTTACCATTTCTTACCATCCCAGGAATTTAAAAGGGGGGAGGGAAAGGGGGAGGGGGACCCCCATTTTTTTAATTTTTTTTTGACAGATTGACTGACAATATGAAAATCTGTCAGAAATTATCCGTCGTGTGCCTGGAGGGTTAGAGGGAGGTCGGACTACTTTTTTCCACTTGAATAAGTTTGTAATATTGGTTAGGAATATATCGACCAGCTACTCCGTTTCTAAACCCCGTATCATGACCCGAACTTGTAGAGCAAATTTACCTCCAAAATATACATTGCCATTTCAGATATATGATATGTAATCCCAGACTTCAACAAAAGATATTCATTTAACAATAGATCTGCCCGATGGCACCGACAGGTGTATTGGCGTGTGGGTCGCAACGGTTCGTTCGTCCACTCTCTTTCAGCATCGGGCGGTGTTTGTTTTTAACTATTGATATTAAAATGGTGTAAATTTGTTAAATATGGATCAAATTTGTTAAATATGGAAAAATTAGAGATAAGAACCACCTGACTGATGAACCTTTTGAGCCCATGTGCATAACCGCCCTGTCCCGAGCAGAGGATCATGAGCAAATTCAAAATAGCTACCAGAAAAGTGATGTTTTCGTCATTTTCCTTCAATATTTTTGCGAGGAAAAGTAGGCAAAAACTTTTTTTTCACATCAGATTAATATTTACTAATTTATCATGCAGTTTTTGCGGAGAAATTTCACGAATAAAAATTTCGAAAAATCTGACGTCATCAAAGCGGCCATTTTTTTTACATTTTCTGGTAGAGATTATCCCAAGGGTATAGGTCAAAAAAAGACAGGACAGATGGGATTAATGTGTTGACATAAACTTGTCTTGCTTGCGCGGTAATATTTTCATATATACCTCCAACACGATCATCTGACAAGACAGATTGCTCATATTAAAATCGATTATTTTTCTGAAGTAGTAAATCGGAAGTCAGAAGTCGAAACTTAGAACTGAGAAGTCGGAAATCGAAACTGAGAAGTCAGAAAGCAGAAGTTTGAACTCGGCAGTCAGAAGTCTCCCCACAAGATATCATAGATATCTGTGATTAATTATTCTAATACACAATCTCCCATCTTCCGGAATCAGAAATACGATAAATCAAACAACCACCAGAATGCTGACGTTTATGCTTTGCTTAACGTCGTAAGGGGGTGGATGAATGCATAAAATGCCGGTTCAAAAATAACAAAAAGGGTTGAATGGTTGGACGTCTAAACGTGACGAATATTATATCACTTAACACATGGACAACCCGGATTTTCCCAATACATCAAACCATTGAAAATCGGATCTCGGATAATGCTCCACGGCTTAATCTATCCGTTGAAACGGAAAGTCAGAACTCAGAATTCAGAAATCCGGAGTCAGAAGTGGGACCTAAATGTAAAAGTCCGAAGAACTATCTCGGCTTCCGTAATTATCAAATCTGGTTTGGTTGGCCTGGCCTGATAACACCCCTACCAAAGCGCATAACGAAAATATAAACATATATATCCTACCCGATATTATTATATATTATTACCTGCGGCACGCAGGTCTACGAGAGGCTCGCGTTGTTGTTGTTCTTGTTCTTGTTCTTGTGACTTTTTGAAATGCGCATGCGCTAGGAGAGTGTGATCTCTGCCACACTTTTCTTTTCAACCTCCGATCTCACATGTCTTCAAGCGCGTTCGAATTCATTTGCAACTATATTCGGTGGAATGAATTATTGCTTCGTTAATTATTATATATGAGAATAGTGTGAATAACGTCAAAGGACCTACGAAGTAGGTTAGGCATCAGAACTCCGACATGCACTGAACTCTTGGACCCCCAGTTGAAATCCTGCCAATATTATGATGGACACGGCCCAAGTTAGAATCACCAGCGATTTTAATCAAAAATCACCAGAAATTTTCATCAAAAGTAGGTCCACTCGAAACATGCTGGCAACAGTCCCCTAATGCACCTTCATGCCCAGTGTGAATAACGTCACAGGACATAAGAAGTTGGGTAGGCATTAGGACTCTGACGCACGCTGAACTCTTGGACCCCCAGTTGAAATCCTGCCTATATTAAGATGGGCACGGCTCAAGTTAGATTCACCAGTGATTTTAATCAAAAATCACCAGAAATTTTCATCAAAAGTAGGCCAGCTCGAAACATGCTGGTAACAGTCCCCTGATACACTTTAATGCCAAAAATCAAGGTTCTAATATCAACGGTAACACTCAGATATAACATATCTCTCAGATATAACATATATATAAATATTAATATTCATGTCATTGTTCCATTGTTTCTCTAGTTGTATTCCTCTTAAAGTTTGTACTCTGCCTTTGACTGGTGTTTGTACAATAAAATCTTGAATCTTGAATGCTTATTTTGCTGACGAAAGGATTCAGATGGACTCACTCATTACCGGACAATTTCAAACGGTAGCCCACTTCGAAGAGACAGAAATGACTATGTAGTATTTAATGAGTTGGACAGCCCTGTGCGCGAACAATACCTCGCAGCCGTGCAGTTATATTGTGCACTTTCGGTTGCATGACATTTGGCAAATAGCTATTTTGAATGATTCTCTTTCAGAGCGCAGCCTCTCTATCCTCATTCTCGCAAGCCAGGGCCTAAATTCGCTGGTATTGATGTTCCCGTCCTCTTCCGCACTCAGAATCCCTTTAGAATAGCATTAATCACTTCTGTAAATTCCATACTTATGTGTATCAGCAGACAATGCGCAGAAACATATTACATTTGACGTCATTCTCTCAAGTCGGAGCCCATTTCTGCTAGAATTTACTGGTTCTATACAAAATTTACGTTACTTTGTCAATCAGTTTACGTCATATATAGCAGATACTGGCCATAGATGTTGACCTCGTGGCCAAAAGCTGGGGCCTTTGTTTTCCTGGAGGGGTTTTCGAGTTTGATTTCGATACTTAGATACCTTTCGCATTGACTTTAACTTGGCGGTCATTTTCGCGAATGCAACAATTTGATGTATCAAAAGATAATAACGAGAATTCGACATCATTCTCTTACACACAGACCTTGTTTAGTGAACTAGCCCCGAAACTTCGCACTTGAATCACCTTCGAAATGACAAACATATTCGCAAATTGAGTATAGGATGATATCCATTAATACTAACTAGAAATGTTTCTTGTTTGCAGAATTTGATTTTAAAGAAAAGAAATTAATAAAATTAGCAACCTTCGAAAAGGCTTGGCCGAACATGTCAGATGAGATGATATTTGCTAAGAATGAAATAGTTAATCATTTATATAGAAGAAGCAAACCATGTCTTGGTATTGACTTGCTGCGTGGAAAAGAGTGGCAAGGAATTTAGTTCGCAGATGATAACGAACGTAAATGCAGAAACCTAATTAATTATTTTAATCGAATATCAAGACTGTAACAGGCCTCAATTTGAATAGTGAAAAAGTGTCATTATGCCTGTTCGATAAAGCCTTAAATCGCCACAGATCGAAGTGATAGACCCGATACTAAATTTATTGAAAAATAACTTTGAAGGAAATATAAATTTTCCATTTTGATCGGCAAATTAACCGAGAAGGGAGACTGAAGAGCGCAGATTTTCGCGCTATGACTAAATCCTCGAAATTTATTTGGATTTACAAATGTTTGAAAGCCTTTTTGATTTGCAAAAGGTAACGACTGAACCGAATGTTTTGAAACTTGGCATAGACGATATTTGTACCAAAACATTGCCAAAGCGATCATGGTGAGTTCGTCTGTCAATTCAGTATAGACGGAACGGCAGAGTCAAAATCGTCGGATTTTGAATGAGGAAAGTGAATATATATATATATGGTATCAGAACTATTACGTAATCCCTACAATTGTGGGTTACTAGTTGAAAATTGCATCCCTTGGCATAAAACACTGGCAGATGGCGCTTTTTTCTACAATTACCACTACCTCTGCTGATATGTCTTTCACTGTATTATTGCCACTGCCGCAGGTTTTGACTACAATGTAGTCATTTCTCACTTGTATTATTATTATACCCGATCCAACGTTAGTGTCCATTCATCTAGGAACAGTTAGATTATGGCGGGCTTCGTTCTCAATTCTGATTGGTCAGTCGAGACAGCTGTTCAATGCGTGACCTCTTTTGCCGGAGGCGTGTCTCGACTGACCAATCAGAATTGAGAACGAAGCCCGCCATAATCTAACTGTTCCTAGATGAATGGACACTAACGTTGGATTTTGAATCGCACGGCAAAGGTAAAAAATTGCACAAATTTACTAATTTGACGACGGGAATATATAAAGTGATACTTGTAGAATATGCTGATGTATTTTGTTTGGCGGTAAACCGTTTATTTCTCGATTCACCCAAAGTCCGTTTCTCACCTTTAGGTTGATTTATATAAAGCATGGGGTTATATATAGAGACCCCATATTTCGACACTTCACCCTAATACCACCGCCCACACCCCCCAAGTCTTGTTTTGCGGGCCTGTGGTAGTAGCGAAAGCATAAATCTCTTAGCATAAATTGAGGCTGTCCATGTTATAGCTTATGGCAATGAGTCAATGCGGGCAATTTCATAAATATAGGGGAAAATGGTGGGAAAGGTATACGAAAATTATGAAGAAATGAGGGATCATGTTATATGTATAGGGAGGATGAAATGATGGTGGATGTAGCCAGATCTGTAGCCAGATATGAACAGCAATACATCCATACCTGAAGAGAGATGACTTAGGCTCCAAGCGGTGGCTGAGTGGTCTGAGGCGCTTCGCTGGCGACCTCTAGCCTCACACCACTGAACCGGCACGAGTTCGAACCCAGCTGGTCCTTGTGTAGAAGTTTGTCAGTTACTTGCCGACGGACGGTGGTTCTCTCCGGGTACTCCGGCTTCCTCCACCAACCAAACTGACTGTCACCATATGAGTGAAACAACCTTGAGTCTGACATTAAGCTACCCCCAAGCGCAATGTTATAAGTGTATGGACTTGTTTTAGGCATAGGGGAAATGCGGGGTCAAAGTGTCTGTGGATTGACTGACGTCACATCCATTATCAACGAGAATGTCGCTACGTGCATCAATTTACTCGTCTATGCATGGGTGGAAACACAGCGAGCCAATCGCCAGCCTACTCTTGAATTGATTATTCTGATTACAAGAGGTGTTTTCCCAGAACATTCCGCGATAGCTTATAAGTTATCCGTAGTATAAAAACCGGGCATACTGGAAATTAATTTTAATTCAACACATTTTTACAATTGATCAGTAATATCACAGCACCTAGATTTTATAAACCAATCATTTCTTGATTACCCCCTGAGCAAAACTATAGGAGAAAATATAAGAGATTTTGAGCAAATATAGGAAAATATAGGAATGACTCAAAAATATAGGAAAGATATAGGAGTTGCTTGCCTGCCTGTATTTTAGCATGCGTTCGGTTCGTTGCCGAAACTGGAACGATAAGACGTGTTTCATGTGCGATTTATTTTTTTAACAAAATCCTGTCAAACTCGGAAAAAACGAAATTGTCTGAAAAGTAGCATTTTACAGAAATGCGCTTCACGCCTTACTCACTCACTCACTCACTCACTCACTCACATCTATGACCCCTATGCACTTCATGACCCACTCTGCCTATGGAACCCCTATAAATACGCATCATACAGACTATATTTGGATGAGATATACCCCCTTCATCAAAAAACAGACCCCACGGCACCTCCAAAATACCCACTTTCTATACTACGGATAACCTATAAGCTATCGCGGAATGTTCTGGAAAAACGCCTCCTCCAATCAGAATAGTCACTTAAAGGGTAGTCTGGAGATTGGCTCGCTGCTTTTCATCCAATGCATAGACGAGTAAGTTGATGCACCTCGCGATAAACGTGACATTCTCATTGACTAATGAGTGTGACGTCAGCCAATCCACATCCACATCCACAACCCACCCCGCATTTCCACTTTTCCTAAATCATGTCCCTATACTTATAACATAGCGATTGGAGCCCCAAGTCATCGCCCTCTAGGTATGGATGTATCGCTATGCATATCTCTCGCTACATATATGGCTACATCCACCTTCATTTCATCTATATCAATAACATTATCCCTCATCCCCCTCGTTTCTCCCTCATTTCCCCATAGCTTTCCTGCCATTTTCCCATATACTGTATCCCCTATCCCCTATACACTAACCGCATTGACTCATTTTCACATAAGCTGCAACATGAACAGCCCCAATTTATGCTAAGCGATTTACGCTTTCCATACTACTCGCCTATCATACTTTCCCTATTTACCTCTGTATTCTCCTTGTGTTTTTCAGATCATTAAAACATAAACGAGCAAAATGGGTATCCGGTTGTTCTTGGTGTATGCGATCCTGTTTGTAGCCTTTATGATACCATTCATTAGTAAGTATACCAATCTCATTTAGCCTGTTTACTGGAAATAACTTTGCTCGAAATAATTATTTACTGTGAAGTTGATTTTACCATCTGACCCATGTCAGCCCGTTCCGTACAAGTCACAAACCACAAAAATAATCGCCTTACATAATATGTAGATCTTGAGAGAACTATATTCCCTAATATTCGCCGCCACAAATGATCCACCACACCACTGAGATAGCCTGGCCTTTCCGCTCAAACATAAAAAAAATCTGCATACATTCCCCACCATTTGTTCGAGATAAGGTCGCCAGAAATAGGGTCATCCAGCCCGACACCATTACGGCAAATTTCGGGGGTGGTCAATCGAAATGGCCCAGATTTTTGTCTGATTAAAATTTGAAAAGGTGGTTTTGATATATTTGAGAGTCAAATAATATAGGAAAAATCTATAACAGGTCACAGGACATTTCTGGCACAGTTAGGTATAATGGCCGACCAGTGTTCAAGTCCTGATAACAATCGGTCCAGAACCTTCAATGGAAGTTTGTGACCTACATTCTGTGTCCAGAAACTTCGATGAAGGTTTATGACCTACATTCCGGTCCACGTGCGCGTAGTGCACTTTAGTATGATCATTGTGTTATCGGAAAGCGGCGAGACAATGAAAGTTTCTGTCTCCGTAATGGAGCACATGGCTCCTCGCCGATTGGGTTTTAATAAATGAAATGCGTACCGTATTCCGAAGTCTGAGTCGTTCTTAGTGATCCGTTATCGATCTAGCCGATAGAAGATATTCTCATATAATACAGTATAAAAGTTATACGGCAACATCATCTGGGATATGGCATCCCATACACGTATGTGGTATGAGCGCGTGCGCCGCAGGTGGCCAGTCACTTTGCTTTACACGTGATGCGGGCATGATGCGCTCCAGCTAAGTTTATCTCGGTGTGTCGTTGATATTTTTAATAATCTACTGACTAAAGTAATCATTTAAATTATATGGGGAACAAAAATCCCATATCGCTTGGGATGTATTTTCCTTCTCTCGAGTGTGAATTTTCATTCCATGATCAAGTTATATGGGATTCTATTATGGGATTCCTGTGTTCACAATCCGATACTCCCGTGTTCACAATCCCATGAAGCGGTGTTTTATGATTAGTAGACGGTCATGTTAATACGGGAAAATAAGATCGTATACGTGCATCACGTAAGAAGGGTAGGAGTATTGATAGGATATTAATTTATTAAGATTGTCAATTATTTTTAAAGTTTCACCTTCAGTGCGTCATTGCTCCCTGGACAATGCTTTCTTGCCCCGATGACGACGGCATGTGGTCCTCGCGTGAGCCCCGGTTCGTTCTGATTATATCTCCCCTATCTTTTCAACTTGTGGTGGGCTTTTTAAGTATTGATAACTGGTGTAAATATGATAATATTAATCAAATATTATCTGAATCATCGATTAAAATATTTTTTGGGTTAAAGATATAGCAAAACGTCCCATTCAACGAACTGGAGCTCATGTTGCCAGCCACACCTCGGTGCATCACCCGCTGCCATCGACGTAAGACGGCATTGTAAAGGTGTCAATACAAGACATCAGACTGGCACAAAATAAATTTTGTAGCTTTAAACACATCTCTAAATACTATAATCACCTGACTACATGTATATGGAACATGTGCTTGCCCCGCTTAAGTAACCTTCTATTGCATGCATACATAAATATTAACACTGCTAGTCTTAAAATCGGTGGGCCGCTGCCAATGTGACCAGCTAAATATTTGAAGCAACATATGGCTGCCGGTCACGGTGTAAAGCGACTTGAAAAAAACTTGAATTATAGTGGAAATGCTCCTTCGTTCACACAATGTTTACACTAAGAATTTGTTTTCCAGGTGCGAGATGCGAGATTCATTGCGATCACGGGTCACATTGCTCAGGAACTGAATGCAAATGTGACCATAATGGAATCGCCGAATGCAAGGATTGAGATGAACGAGCGATTTGTTTTTCGCCATCAAGCGGGGTGTAATCCACTCTGAAATATACTGTGCTATCAACTGAATAAATTCTCCACCTGTTGGGAACAATTTACCATTTTGTTAAAAGATATTTTATATTTATTCTATGTCACCGCCCTGATATGCAAAATGATGATTTTTTTATACGAGTATTTATATTTCCTCGAAGGGAAGCCCAGTGAAAGATTGGAATTGGCAGAGGTGGGATAAGGATGGTGACTGATTTGTGCCATTTCTTGATTTCTTGTTTTCTCCCGAGAAAAAGAGATTATCAGTCTTTAAAACTTGTTTCTCCCACGAAAAAAAACACCTGATAATAAAAGATGGAGATTCAAGAAGATGACAAATTAAGAAAACTCTAAATTACGAAAACAATAAATTTAAACAGAAACCGGATGATCTGTGACATTTATTTATTTCTCATTTTCGCCCGAACAAAAACCCCACAAGAAATCAGGAAATTATAAATTTCAAAACTTCGTGTTTTCTTGTTTTCTCGGTCGAAAACAAGAAATTAAGAAATTGCACATATCGGCCACTATAGATATGTGAGTATCCTCTGTATTTTGAAACGTTTTATGCTCATTTCATCAAAATATTGCAATTACTTGTCGATTTGTCGCACTTTAAAGATTTTGGGTTTGGGTACAAATTTGGTGCATATGAATTTCCAGAAAAAAGCTAGGTCTATTGCTATGGTAACCATTTCTCTGAAAATAGCAAGGTTTAAAATTTTGCACAATGCGATGATTAGCATTAACCTGGGTTCATTCGTTGAGATGATCAAACTCGGAATTTTGAAACTTTCTTTTCCAAGAAAATTTCTTTAAAAGAGACAGAGTAGTTTAACAAAACTGTAAACCGATATATTGAATTGGTAGATTCTTCTGCTCTAAATATCCCCCGTACACACAGTTTTCCTTTTTGCTTGTTGTCAGCCGGAATGAGGGTCCGTTCGGCCTAGCAGCGGCATGCTTTGACAGCACAGTACTTTGAGCTTTCATGTCTCTGGAAGAGGGTATGGGTAGTCATACAATCACAACGTTATTAATATTAAAATTTAAATTTCTCCAAATTAAAGTTAATTTGTTTGGCATGACATAATCATAGGAATAAAATATTTGTGACATGTGCATTTCCAAATGTCTACTGGAATTATATTTTCCCCCCAAAATTCCGTAATTAATAATTCTGTAATGAAATCAATGCAAGTACTTGTGGTATCTCTCCAAGGCACCAGGTTCAGTTGATATTGATGAATTATTTAGGTAGAACAACTGAAGCTAATTCACTGTCGGAGGATAGGGTTGCACAAATGAACCTAAATTATTTAACTGAATCCAAAACTTTCCTTCGAATTCATAGATTGAATTAAAGCAAGTTTCAAAGTATCTTAGTATTTTTTTTCATATGAGTAAATGCAAATGTCTAAATGTCAACTTAGCCATTACAAATAGGGGACAGGGCTTGGTATCTATAATTTGCATCCATATACACTAACTACCGCGTGTCACTCTGACCTGTATTATTTTCTGAAATGCTTGTTCTAGATCAGTAGATAGTAAAAAGAGACTTCTGGGCCAGATGGCACCCTTGCCTAATAAGCACAGTCTCATCAATACCTCTAGACACAAGTGCTATCAATGCACCAAGCCGCGCCCTCAGGGTATATGCCCCAGACTATTCCCTCGGGCTATGCCCGCCAGCTTATGCCATACCATCCATCTTTGTCTCGCACGAATGATTTAAGTATCCTAACAAAGGTAACATGGCTAAAGGAGGTTTCCCCCAGAAAACTCAAGATAAATCGGTAGAATCTGTAATTGTAGACGTAAAGCCTTACAAAAAAACAGTCAAATTTCTTTTTATTCTTTTTTCAAGTTTCAATGAAGAAAAACTGCTCAACCAAATGTAGCTTATGTAGTCGCATGACCAGGGGTTAAACAAATCTCGAAGTAAACCGGAGGTTACTCAGACGGACTAACCTATTCAATTTCGATTTAATCACCTGAATCTAAGGTATATCAAACAGAGTACTCGGTAACGTGTGTAATGTTTTTTGATTGGGCTATGAATCATCATTATTGGCGAAAATTTCATTCGACAATGCACGATGTGATTTGGTTGGGCATTTCTACTTTTCCTATCCAATTCGTTTTTGTACATAGTGTTGCACCAGCAGCTACAAGTTACATAAATATCTCGAAAATATTGATCATGACTAGGGAGAAGTAGGACACTTTATCCCATTTGGCGCACATGTCACCACATACTTGGAGGAATGGACCTTTATAACTGCTATGTGAGATGGACTACTTATTAAGGCCTCCCACAGACAACACCTGATTATCCATTTGTGTATACTTTGCCAGCTCTGGTAAGCGACAAAAATAGTAAAAAATTGTGGTAACATGGGATACCATCGAAAGACTCGGGACGGTGGGCTGGGAGAAATGAAACACACAAACTTGACAACTAACATGAACTTTCAACACATTTGTTTACTAAAAAGAACAATTGACTGACCTCAACTAGCCGATAGGAAAAGGAAGAGGGAATCACAACAAGGAAATGTCCAAACGGAACTTATGGGGGAGAAGTGGACCACCCGTCTGGAAGACCTGACACTTCTGCCACAACTTTTCTCAAGGGTATAATTCTTTGCAGACACAACCATATCTTTTCTAAAGCAATGGACACTGCCGTAATATGACAGCCGATATTCACGACTCACACTCTACGGCACTGTGTTCTAGTTTAACAGGTATTCGAAATTTGATATTGGTTTTCTCAGAGATGAATCGTTGTGACTTCGAAAAAAGCTCTTTTGACCCATAAAATTTGAAAATAAATGAAAACTCACGTGTTTGTGGTCTAAACACCTGACCTCCCACCATGCCCACAATACTGCCAGGGAGGAAATAAAGAAGTTTGGTTGGATGTGTCGTATATATTTGTTACAAAAGAATATCCTACGTAAAATGCCACAAAAGACCAAAATAGGTCAGGGGGAACATCTGAATGAACAATTATAAACCCAAGTATGAATTTTCGAGGCAGATATGTCAGTACTGTCAACCTCACGAAAAATATAATGTTTCAAGTTTTGGATTGATAAGGAATCCCGATGTATTACCGTCACACACACAGAATCTGTTCCTATATAAACGTAACATATCCTTTGGCGTTTCAGACCTCAAAGCTAATATCTCTTCTTTATCGGGGAAACTGTTATCGGTAGAAACAGTTTAGTAAAAAAATAACAAATCCGGGCTGGATATTTCGAGGAATATTGAATGACTAAATAACGCACAGTTTCGAGGAAAATTTTCAGCACCCATTTCATTTGTTATACCAAGTATGTATTTACATTGTAGGTGCAGTAGCCGCATGTAGACATATTCGAGACGCAAAAAAGTTAACAAATGTGATGTAATCTTGGAAATCAAATATATTTTAAAGGTTTATTTTCCTGTTTTCCTCTGTGATAAAACCAGAGATGAGTCATAAGGAACAATTCGCGTGTTGTACTTAAGTTAATTATTACCAAAATATAACACGCGCACGAAATTAGCAGAATCCCTAATATATGTCAGTTTGTCATTTTTGAACACTCCAGGTAATCCATGACCATGTTGTGACGTCACTTTCTCCGCGGGAATTGTCTTCCACCACTCCAATGTTAATTTACCCTTCAGTCACTTCAATGATAATTGACTCCTAAGTCACTTCAATATTAGACCATTTTGTATCGTCATTTCCGGTACTGCTAAAGGCCAATCATATACCTTTAATGTAGTCCGCTGCTGATTTTGGGCTTTCGCGGTCATCTTCCATATTTTTGGAGTAGGTTATCTCCTTTTCATAGGTTAAGAGATAGGGATTTCCTTTAAAAGTATTCTAGAATTTCGCGCAGAAACATCTATCCAATTTGATAAATTGTGATTGACATTGTGATTATCTTCAAACAGTTAGAATATGAGAAACAGTTACATACAATTTATATGATTTTTTGTCATTAATAGGCTTCTGGGTTATCAAATGGAGCATGGTTCAGTCCGCTTAACATTGTCTAACGCTAAAAAATGCACACGAACGTATATGTATATATATATATTTGGGTGTTTTTCTTCATTTTACACAATTATGAATGCAACAACACACATTATTAAAAACGTTATCTCTGACGGTACGTTTCGTAACATGTGTCTAATTCTGCTTAACCCGTGACTAGGGGCCGTTTTTATATACTTTTATTATCTCCATGGTGTTCAAATGAACAAACACGATCAAAGCGTGACTGAGGTACATACTCTGACTGAGGTACATACTCTGACTGAGGTACATACTCTGACTGAGGTACATACTCTGACTGAGGTACATACTCTGACTGAGGTACATACTCTGACTGAGGTACATACTCTGACTGAGGTACATACTCTGACTGAGGTACATACTCTGACTGAGGTACATACTCTGACTGAGGTAATACTCTGACTGAGGTACATACTCTGACTGAGGTACATACTCTGACTGAGGTACATACTCTGACTGAGGTACATACTCTGACTGAGGTACATACTCTGGAATCGGCTTGGAATTCAATTGGAGATAAAGAATGATAATCTGTTCTTAGGATTTCATGTATAGAACATCAGCATGACTAGCTGACATCAATGAAAACTGTTGACCGCTTCGCTCTTGTGGGAAACCATCCTTTGCTTTATTTAATTTATTTCATACACGTTTGTATTTGATGATAACTGTCATACGAAATAGGTCTTTCGATTATTGACATGAGCATTGTGATTAACGGGACAGGACATACGAAGTGGGGTAGGCATTAGGACTGCGACGTGCACTGAACTCTTAGACTCCGCCAAGTTGAAATCCTGCCTATATTAAGATGGGCACAGCCCAAGCCAGAAATTTCCATCAAAAGTAGGTCAGCTCAGAACTTGCTGGTAACAATCTCCTAATCCATCTTCCTGCCAAAAATTAAGGTTCTAATGTCAACGGTTCTCCTAATTCTGCCGACGAAAAGATTCAGATGGAGTCACTCACTGACTCACTCACTGACTCACTCACTCACTGATTACCGAGAGATGCAAATGAGAGACTACTTCGTAGGAATATAGAAGCTCTTTTATGGACGATTGCTGAATATTGAATGTCGGATCTGACGCTTGCTCTCTTTCCCAAAAAACTGCCATTTTTCTACTATATTCCGATTGTTCGTGCGCAGATTGACATCCTTTTTGGTGACACCATCTCAGCCTGACGAATACTCGACCTCACGAGAGCTTCAAAATGATACCCTGCACGACTCATTTGGACCACGGATGACCCCAAAACTTCAACTCCAGGCTTCCTTGACGAGTGCGCATGCGTACCATAGAATCAATATAGACTGAATGAGTGAGGTACGATTTAGTGAGTGACTGAGCGAGTGATTGAGTGTGTGAGTGAGTGAGTTTGGATGAGAAGTTGCATGAGCGCGTGAGTGTGAGGCATGCCCAACTCCCGTTTTAACGCAATGACGCCCTACACACATACGTACACGCAAGCACAAACATATACGTAGCTCTACAGGTGTAGTCCATGCTTAGTACTATTCTGATTGGCTAGTCCAAGAGAAAACAACAAGCTGAATGCGTATTTCACATTTTATTATCTCCTCCATCACAACACACCCACGCTGGGGGAGAAGCTATGGGTGTGTTCAGAATTCTCGTATTCTCTTATCCATATACCGTCCAATCAGAAGCCGCCATTTGCGATGGGGTCCTCGTCTCCCTCACTCAAGCTTCCCTGTAATGTGGAATGGCTGTCAGCGGCCGAGCGTCCAGCCTGGTTGTCAGTGGGTAGGCTCTCGCTATCATTATATGCTCATCGGCTTCGTGTATATTCCTCTGATGCCGCATCCTATCGTAATATCTGGTAAACGTTCGTCCCGTTAAGGGCAACGATAAGCCATGTTGACCCAGAGAAGTCGAAAGTCTATCGGGTGGAGTTGGTTTTATAGACATAGCAGATTAACCCCTGTAAACACCTATATTATTCTTGAACACCCCGGAGAGATAGCTCAGCAGCCCTGATTGGTTTAAATTATAACTTGATAGCCCATGGAATTGATACTAATTCTTCGAAATGCAGTAACGCGCGTCATGGCCCGTCCTTATGCTTTAACGCTCGTCTGAATGCCTTAGTGGTCTATCGTGACGCCTTAACACAGTATCGTATCGCCATAACGCGGAAGTGATGTCATCGCAAATATGTGTTGTCCAATGGCCTATGACCCTTTATGGAAGTGCCGTCCTTGCCACGAGTGACATCTCCTGAAAAGACGCCCATGCACGGACCTATAGCTCGTAAGTGACGCCAAAGCCGGAATTGATGTCATTAGCGGAAACGAGAAAATCGCCGAAGTGACGTCATCACCGGCATGACGTCATCTGGACTCTGGTGCACCTTTTCGCCTAATAGTTCTAGGGTGCGGGCGACCATGCACGAGGACATCGTTTCCGGTGATGACAGGTAGTCATATCTCAAGTGCGCATCTGAGCGAATCTGCACCTTCCCCACTACTGATGACGTCATCACTCGAGTCGTATTCTTAATTACGAGCGACTCTGCGCGTTCTCCACTACTTATGACGTCATCACTCGAGTAGTATTCTTAATTACGAGCGACTCTGCACGTTCTCCACTACTTATGACGTCATCACTCGAGTCGTATTCTTAATTACGAGCGACTCTGCACCTTCTCCACTACTTATGACGTCATCACTTGAGTCGTATTCTTAATTACGAGCGACTCTGCACCTTCTCCACTACTTATGACGTCATCACTCCAGTCGCATACTTCATCACGAGAGCTTCAACGCGAGACCATGTACGCAATATTTTGATCAGACATGGACCCTTAATCGTCCAAACATCACCCTGTGCAGTTTCACAATGCTGGCTTTCCACCATTACGTCTCGACTGCACATGCGCACAATGACGTCACTTCCAAACAAACACACCCCTCCCGACCTTACTCCTTACTACTCCTCGAATAGGCACGCGCCTTAACGTATTTCCGGTCCAAACCGCCCAGTCGCAGTCTACTCCAAGCACTCTTTCATACAAGAAAACTTATTGATGCAGATGCATCAATGCCGGCGGAAACGTTTGTAGCTTATAATCTTCGTATTACAAGCCAATTATGTGTGCCACTGGTGAATACAGGTCACGATGCACCATTATCATTGAAAAAAAAAACACATCGATTTGTTTGTTTTCCGATTAAATGTTTGACTAATGTAGTTCGCACAAGGACCCACCTGGGATGTGTGGGGTTAGCCGGAAGTTAAGTGCTTGATCGTAAAATGGGCACATGAACCGCATGTCAAACTAGGACTTTGTTCTCTGGTTGACGTATTAGGTCATTTCACATAGCCTGATGTAAGAGTTCGCGCTGTGGCATTATATGCGATACATCATCAAGCCACTACTTCTTTATTGATGTGTGTCATTGTAAATTAAGCCTAGATCGACTTTCTCTACACATCAATCCGATCCGCGTGTTTTACTGTTTCGAGTTTTTAGTAACTCGCAGTTCAATCTCAAACATTTTGCTGCAGACGTACACATGGTACAGGTGAATAACTTCATCATGTATGGTCATCGATTTGGTCTCTCAGCCATAATAAAATAGTACTAAAGAACATTTATTCGATGAATTCATTATAACAGAATTAGTATTAATTTGTTAACCACGAACGGGTGATACAATCCTGTCGTTTTACGATCTAAAACTAGCTGGATCACTCAACGGCACGTCTGTGAAAGTATGGCTCGAGAAAACAGCTGTTACTCGTCCAATATCAAGATGGCGGCTCCCATGGTTAGCGAATTCAGAAATCCGGCGGCGCTGCGCCGCCGGAAATTAGTCCGGGCACGGCCCAATGGAACCTCAACTGCCCCTACACGCCCCTGCGCACCACAAATATGCCAGCTTTAGCTACTATTCTTTGACTGCGCATGCATCCATCCAGCTTATCACATGCCCCGATGTGCCCTCTCCATATTGCCACAAATTACGTGACCAAAGTGACCGCGCACCGAACCTGACCTTTGATCGGACGTGACGTCATCCATCCACCACATTTACTACCCCCCCCCCACCCTCCCACCGCCCCACGCTTTCACCCCAACAACCTTGAGACATTTTACGGAAATATATTACTCACCCTCTCCCGATCAGGGTGTTTCGCCATCCGACCGCCGTCCTTGTAGCGGCGTTCCAATCGTCGAGGGAAAGGACGTGCTTTTTTTCATTTATTATGAAACGTACACACATAAAATGTGTTCTAATGCAGTGAAACCAGCTATTCTTGGCATATGCATGAAACTACAGATCATCGATTTTTTTGATAGTTTTTGTGAACTGGGTATTCTGATATAGTTGATCTACCCACAACGCATGACATAAAAAGAAAGACTTAATAAACTATGTTCCAGTTGAGGGAAAATTATTTCCGCCTGGTTGAAAATTGTTTCCCACCTGGGTGAAATTGTTTTCCGCCTGGGTTAAAGTTATTTTACACGTGGAAAAAAGTTATATTCCAACTGGGTGAAAGTTATTTTCGACCAGAGTGAAAATAATTTCCCACCTGATTAAAAATTATTTTCCCCACGGGCGAAAAATCAGAAGGAAAAAAAATAAAAATAATATAAAATCTTAAGAAACAAAATTTAAAAAGGCCAGTGTCCTCTATGGGCCACAGTACTATACATTGCACGCTGTTAATATGCTTTGAAATAATGATCATGTTGTTAATGGACAAACTAACGTCTTTACTCGAATGAACATGCTAAACGAGAACTGTATTGGCCTACCCCCAGCGATACAAAGCTAGATATTATCGTACACCAAGACGTACATGTGAGTTTTGTCTGTGAAGAAAATGGCGGATTCTTCTGGCGATTCTATTGGGCAATTATCTCGATAGCACGGGATAATGAAGATGTCGAGATCACCAGATAACAAAGATGTCGAGATCACGACATAATAAAGGTGTCGAGATCACCAGATAATAAAGATATCGAGATCACGACATAATAAAGGTGTCGAGATCACGAGACAATAAAGATATGGAGATCACGACATAATAAAGGTGTTAAGATCACCAGATAATACAGATGTCGAGATCACGAGATAATAAAGATGTCGAGATCCCGATATAATAAAGATGTCGAGATCACCAGATAATAAAGATGTCGAGATCCCGATATAATCGAGATGACGAGATAATTCTCAATTCCTTTTGGTCAGTTATCTCGAGCGCACGAGATACTAAATAGGTCGAGATCCCGAGATAATACAGATGTCGAGATCACGAGATAATAAAGATGTCGAGATCATGAGATAGTAAAGATATCGAGATCCCGAGTTAATAAAGATGTCAATTCCTATTAGTCAGTTATCTCGAGAGCACGAGATATTAAAAAAAAAATTCGTGTCACTTTTACGGGGCCATAACTTGTACGGCTATATAGCTATAGGCCTATTTTGCATTGTTAAACCATAAAGTCAAATGGAGTCGGGCATAAAGTGTGATATTTTTTCAATATTGATGCGTGCTCATGCGAAACAAAAGTGAACTAGAACTATAAATCTGCATACATTGTGTTCGATTTATTTCCCAGAGAACACGTGGAACGCATCTCCGGCGACCTATAGGACCTCGGAGCTTGCCTGTTGGGCTATGAGAATTCGCTTATGTTAGCATTTTGTAAATGAATCGTATCGGTATCATATTATTTTTTAATGTTTCATGACGTGAAGGTCATTGTTTTGTATGTTTTGAATATAACTAGATTTTAAGAGTGAAGGACTGACTATCCCAGCACATTAGTTGAGGGTCCAGGGGCCGCATATGCCCCGGAAGCTCCGAGACCCTAGATGGGGAAAGATGAGTTTTCAGCCATTTTTGGGCACTCAAAAGTGATATCAGTTGGCCTCAAATGACCAAATATTTGATGGTCAGAAAATGAAGAAAAAAATAATCAAAACATTGGTGTAAATATGCATGGACAATATTGACAGATGGGGAGGGGGACGACGTTGGGTGGGGGGATATGAGGTGGGTGCTAATTTTCGGCTTAATTGTATGATCCAGCGGCCTGACCCGTGAGCGCGATTGCTACTGCAATTTCGTGATGAAATGATTTGTTTAACACAAAAGTTGGAATTGATTAGCCCAACTGTTCAACTTGTGATGCCCACGTACTTCAAACTATCGTTTAAAACTGTTAATATCCCGCGGCAGTTGAGGCAAATGCTTCTGCTACTGTTAATCAATCCAGTCAACCGCATCATGGTAGTTAAGTATGCTTCTCAAAGTCATCTTTGGTGAAGTTGCCAAATGTCCTGTATCTGTTCTCTTTTTAGAGACACGAAGTCATTGACCACTTCGACAAGATCAAGATAATACCTACGCTCCAAAATAAAGGTTGCCTTCACCGATCTGAACAGGCCGATATCTCAGCAGCAACTGCATTAAACTTGATAGTCAGTGACGTTTAAACTTGATATTTGGACCAAGAGAACCCGGATGCAAACTGAGACATGATATGCAGCGCCATCTATATCGATTACCATCTCGGCAGCTGAGAGAAAGAAACAGAGGAAGGCCGAATCATTGTACATAATTATGTTCCCCCTGAGGTCCTGAGGAAAATTTGATTGAAAACGTAGCATGCTGAAAAATAACCAGCGTTTTTTTTATTTTGTCGAAAAAGTGTGGGGCGGGAGAGGGGAGGGAGGCTACACCCATTTTTGGAAAGGAGTATTAGTCAAAATCCGCGGAGATAGGACATAAAGCATTGCGGTCCCAAAAAAGTGGGGGAGGGGGAGGGTGACTGTAGCCTTTAGTTTACATATTGGAACGGCTCCCAAATATCGTCATACTCTTGGATTATACAAGCTTTAGCAATAACTATTTATCATTGCTGAGAAACATAAAAAAAGAGTGTATAAAGATTAGACCATTACCAAAGATATGCCAATGCATATATTCCAATACACATACCCCCAGTTTCTCGGCAAATCAAACCTGGTGTCAACGGAATATTTCAATCTGTCTGACGAGGTAGTCAGTCCCAGTCTTTTTTTCTTATTAACAGATATTTTCTTGATCAGCATGATCCAAAATTCTGAAAAAATATAAAGTGAGTCTATAGTGGGAGTGGCGTGCAAGGTCAGCGCTTTACTCACCGACTATCGGATTTGTCTCGCTTACAGGTCAGATTTATTATCTCGTATGTATTCAGAACAGGTGCGCGATACTGCCTTGGAAGGAGTGTCTAAAAAAATAATAAATAGGCAGGCCTTAACCTCTTATCACATTCCAAATCCTCCCGTCGAACATCTCTGTTAAGGTAAGAGCCTTGATTGCCTTTGAGTTAGATGAACGTATTAATCTTGGGGTTGGAAGGTCATGTAATACAAACGGAACGAAACATTGTTTTGTAGGTCTGTAAAGGAGGTGTTCGCTTTAGATGGATATTTTTCCCTTCAGAATCGCTCTCTGTTGCTCTATTGTCTCGCTCCGAGCCGGCGGGTAAATTGTGACGTAATGCTCAGGTGTTCCCCAACTCTTTGTCAGACAGGTGAGGCCAGTCTAATGGGAAATTCTGGTTCATAATCTCATACAGTTCCATTAGTATTTCATGAACGACCCAGATATTTACGAACAATAATCAGTTATATTAATATATAAACTGAAAAATCACTGCCAAAATTTCAGCGAACAATAATTAAGGAATTAACTGCAAAAAAACACCAACAAAAAACATATTGGCACATGCATAATGACTTGGAAAAGCAAGCGTCACCACTTGTTGATGGTCATTTCCCTGATAAAGGCAAGCTTGATATAAGACAAGTTTAAACTTATAACTTTTCAATTCATATTTACAACTTTCCGCTGCCCTAAATTATATATGTGTAACAATTAATTTTTTGCTCTGCTGGGTCGTCAGAATATTCAAATACTGAACAAGTGATCTGACTGTGTGTGTGGAGTTGTTTGTGTGCAATTCTATTCACGAATTATAATAAAATAAGGGATTATGTGCGTTAGGGGTTTGCTGTCCTTATTTCACGTCTCTGTTGCACTTTAAAGTCCAAAATGAAGATGGGAGAAAAAAGGAAAAAATTAAATATTTTTTCGGGGATTTGGGGATTCGAACCAAAATGTTGGTTTTCTTTTAATCTGTAGTCCGACACTGTAACCATTCGGCCAAGCAGCTGTTACAATTATCAACTCTAGGAATCATGTGCCGAATGGCGGTGAACTACACCCTTTCAGAGCATTACAAGCGTTTTGACGTATTTTAATATTATGAAAATATGACATCTTTAACCAAAACGATTTTTCAGTATCATTTTGGATCAAACCTACCGCATTCTGATATGTAAGACTCGTTTTGGTTAAAGGTGTCATATTTTATATATGAAGGGAATTCCCTTCAAGAATATCGCCAAAAATTGCAAAAACAAACAAATGCTTATGTTCTAATACTCGTGATATTTTTTTTACAAATCTCTTCTCAGTGAAAATTGAGAATATGAAAATTCAGTATTTTCTCTCTCAAGCTAATAACTTTTAAAGTAAACGAGAGAAAAATATATTTTCGGTTTTTAAACGCAACACACTAAGGAAAAAATTACGGTCAAACCGAACACCTCCTTTGAAGAAGTAGAACATCACATGACTCGAAAATGGCGGGTTACGTTCGGGTTACGTCGGTAGATTTTACTTGATTGACTGACAATATCACGTGGGGTTGTTTTCGGGGGAATCCCCGTTATAGTTGCCGAAAGTAGGCTGAGAATGGATACACACGATCGCAGGGTCAGTCTTACCGTGTATAGATGACCGAGATGGTTACAGTTTGCCCGCACAATAAAACTCAGTCACGTGATTGTGACTCGCTGCTTTTCCGTCAATGCATATAGGAGTAAGCACCTCGCCATAAACGTGGCATTCTCAATGACCAATGGATGTGACGTCAGCCAATTCACAGACAAGCCCACATTGACCCCGCATTTCTACTCTACCTATATCTTGTCCCTACACTCATAACATTGCGCTTGGAGCCCCAAGTCATCGCCCTCCAGGTATGGATGTATTGCTATGCATACCTCTCGCTGCATATTTGGCTAGATCCACCCTCATTTCATCCTCCCTACACCTATAACATTATCCCTCATTCCCCCTCGTTTCTCCCACATTTCCTCATAGCTTTGTCGCCATTTTCCCCTATACTATTTCCCGTATTCGCTATGCATTAACCGCATTGGTTCATTTTCCCATATGGACAGTCGCAATTTTAGCTAAGCGATTTACGCTTTCCATACTACTCGCCTATCATACTTTCCCTATTTACCTCTGAATTCTCCTTGTGTTTTTCAGATCATTAAAACATAAACGAGCAAAATGGGTATCCGGTTGTTCTTGGTGTATGCGATCCTGTTTGTAGCCTTTATGATACCATTCATTAGTAAGTATACCAATCTCATTTAGCCTGTTTACCGGAAATAACTTTGCTCGAAATAATTATTTACTGTGAAGTTGATTTTACCATCTGACCCATGTCAGCCAGTTCCGTACAAGTCACAAACCACTAAATAATCGCCTTACATAATATATAAATCTTGAGAAACCTATATTCCCTAATATTCGCCGCCACAAATGACCCACCACACCAGATAGCCTGGCCTTTCCGCTCAAACATATAAAAAAATCAGCATGCATTCCCCACAATTTGCATTCCCCACCATTTGTTCAAGATAAGGTCGACAGAAATAGGGTCATCCAGCCCGACACCATTACGGCAAATTTCGGAGGAGGTCAATCTGACTGGCCCAGATTTTTGTCCGATTAAATATTTGCAAGTCAAATAATATAGAAAAATTCAATAACAGGTCACAGATCAGTTCTGGCCCAGTAAGGTATAATGGCCGATCAATGTTCGCCGAAGGTCAAGTCCTGATAATAATCAGTCCAGAAACTTCAATGGAAGATTGTGACCTACATTCCGTGTCCAGAAACTTCAATGAAGGTGTATGCCCTACTTTCCGTGCCACGTACGCGTAGTGCACTTTAGTATGATCATTGTGTTATCGGAAAGAGGCGAGACTATGAAAGTCTCCGTTTCTGTCTCCGTAATGGAGCAGATGGCTCCTCGCCGTCTGGGTTTTACTAACTGAAATACGTACCGTATTCCGAAGTCTGAGCCGTTCTCAGTGATCCGTTATCGGTCTAGCCAATAGAAGATATTCTCATATAATACAGTGTAAAACTTATACGGCAACATCGTCTGGGATATGGCATCCCACACACGTATGTGGTATGAGCGCGTGCGCCGCAGGTGGCCAGTCAGTTTGCTTGACATGTGATGCGGGCATGATGCGCTCCAGCAAAGTTTATCTCGGTGTGTCGTTGATATTTTTAATAATCTACTGATTAAAGTAATCATTTAAATTATATGGGGAACAAAAATCCCATTTTAACTCGATTGGGATGTATTTTCCTTCTTTCGAGTGTGAATTTTCATTCCATGATCAAGTTATATGGGACTCTATTATGGGATTCCTGTGTTCACAATCCGATACTCCCGTGTTCACAATCCCACGAAGCGGTATTTTACGATTGGTAGACGGTCGTGTTCATACGGGAAAATATGATCGTATGGGCATCATGTAACAAGGGTAGGAGTATTGATAGCTAAGGTTCATAGCGTCTGCCTTCCCTCACCGCTATGCCGACGACAATACATTTTCCTGGTGGTACTTCCATGGCGCGCCGTACCTTTGCGCCCTATTGGACCTTCATTAACTTGAGAACATGGGCCGCCATGAATAAAAATACCATAATCGATGTTGTGATCATCATTTACTGTATACACGGGGTCAATAATGAAGGAAATGCCCATCTTCTTGACCCTCGATTTCAGGTGATTTTGAGGCTCCATAGAGATAATTTTAACGTCTGTAATTAATATATGACCAACGAAGGGCCAGCTAGTCTGCCATTTCTGTATTTTTATTCATGGCGGTCCATTTTCTCAAGTTAATGAAGCTCCAATAGGGCGCGAAGGTAATAATAAGTGCGCCATGGAGATGTTCGAGTTACCACCATGGAAATGTATGTGTCGTCGGCATAGCGGTGAGGGAAGGGAGACGCTATGAATCTTAGCTAGAGTTTTGATAGAATATTAATTTATTAAGATTGTCAATTATTTTTAAAGTTTCACCTTCAGTGCGTCATTGCTCCCTGGACAATGCTTTATTGCCCCGATGACGACGGCATGTGGTCCCCGCGTGAGCTCCGATTCGTTCTGATTATATCTCCCCTATCTTTTCAACTTGTGCTGGGCTTTTTAAGTAATGATAACTGGTATAAATATGATACTACGAATCAAATATAATCTGAATCATCGATTAAAATATTTGTTGGGTTAAAGATATAGCAAAACGTCCCATTCAACGAACTGGAGCTCATGTTACCAGCCACATCAAGATGCATAACCCGCTGCGATCGACGTAAGACGGTATTGCACAGGTATCAAAACAAAACATCAGATTGGGACAAAAGAAATTTTATAGCTTTAAACACTTCTCTAAATACTATAATCACCCGACTACATGTATATGGAACATGTGCTTGCCCCGCTTAATTAAGCTTCTGCTGCATGCATACATAAATATTAACGCTGCTAGTCTTAAAAACTGTGGGCCGCTGCCAATGTGACCAGCTAAATATTTGAAGCAATATATGGCTGCCGGTCACAGAAGCATGCACTAAAAGAGAGATCTCGAGTGCCCGGATGCGTGTACTACGTCAGCAGATCTAGCCTAAACAGTTTAGATTTTCGCACTAGGATTGGTCCTGCTGGACACCCCTTCCCGCACACTCACGGTGTAAAGCGACTTGAAAAGTCTCATCTAACTTGAATTATAGTGGAAATGTCCCATTCAATGACACAAAGTTTACACCAAGAATGTGTTGTTTTTTCTCAGGTGCGAGATGCTCTATTGATTGCGAGCACGGGTCTTGCTCAGGGAGTGAATGCAAATGTGACCATGATGGACACCCCGAATGCAAAGATTGAGATGAAGGAGTGATTTGTTTTTCGCCATCAAGCGGGATGTAATCCGCTCTGAAATATGCTGAGCTGTCAACCGAATAAATTCTTCACCTGTTGGGAACAATTTACCATTTTGTTAAAGGCTATTTTATATTCTATTCTATGTCACCGCCCTGATATGCAAACTAATGATTTTTTTTTGTACGAGTATTTATATTAAACAAAATATTTTCTCAAAGGGAACCCCAGTGAAAAATTAGAATTGGCAGAAATGAGATGTATGGTGGCTGATTTGTGCCATTTCTTATTTTCTTGTTTTCACCCAAGGAAACAAGAAATTGAGAAAACATGATGGAGATGCAAGAAGATGAAAAATTAAGAAAGCTCTGAATTGCAAAAACAAGAAATTCCCAGAAACTGGTTGATTTGTGCCATTTCTTGATTTCTCGTTTTCGCCCGACAAAACAAGAAAACAGGAAATTATAAGTTTCAAAACTTCGTGTTTTCCTGTTTACACGGGCGATTAAGAAATGGCACAAATCAACCACCATATAGCTATTTGATTATCCTCTGGATTTTAAGAAGTTTTATTATTATTTCATCAAAATATTGCAATTGCTTGTCGATTTATCGCACTTTAAAGATTTTTGGATTAGGTACAAATTTGGTATGTATATGAATTCCAGAAAAATAGCTGTCTATTGCTATGGTAACTATTTCTCCGAAAATAACAAGTTTAAAATAATGCTATTCTGCCCAATGCCATGATCAGCAATATTTCGAACTTTCTTCTCGAAGAAAATTTCCTTAAAATAGACAGAGTAGTTTAACCAGAGATAATATTGTCCCTGGTTTAACAAAAAACGTAAACCGATATGAGTGAGTTGGTCGATTCTTCTGCCCTGAATAGGTCCCATAAATATCGCGGTGGCCAATCACCGTTTTCCGTTGAGGCTGTCTGTAGCACGTGACTAAAATTTAAATTCTTTATTTGGCACGAACATACAAGCGCTCTGTGTTATCCCAATTTGCATTACACTTCGCCATCCATAAGTTGGCTTGCGACTCGTGTGTGACCATTATTGCGGAGCGATATCCGATACATTACCGTATACTGTTCGGTCTTCAGAAATCTGATAAATTACAAGCTTTTCATACTACTTCTGAAACACATATTGTCTGAGCTTACAAAATATACAGATATGAATAACTTCTGTATCATCCAAGAGGTGTTGTAGGTCTGTAATTTTGAAAAAGTAGGACAGCACATGACTCGAAAATGGCGGGTTACGTTGGGGTTACGTCGGTAGAGTTTAGCTGATTGGCTGACACCATCACGTGGTGTTAATTTCGGGGAATTCCCTCATATAGTTGCCGAATATAGGCCGAAAATGATTACACACGATCCCAGGGTCAGTCTTACCGCGTATAGATGCCCAGACGGTTACAATTTGTGTTATCCAATAAATTGGATCGTATTGTAGTAAAATAGTCGCCTTTATTTGGTCGTATTGATGATCACGAGGTTCAAGAGGCTTGACGTATATTTAAGAAATAATGTTTTCATAGGCGTGCTCAATGGTTATTTTACGCACGGTTAGTGTGGGAAAGTTTATATTTTAGGGCAAGGGCGAAGCCCGCACCATCAAATTTATCAACTTTCCCACACTGACCGTGCGTAAAATATCCATTGAGCACGCCTAAGAAAACATTGTTACTATTCTATTGCATTGCACAAATTGAATATCAACAAAGATTATAATGAAAGGTTAAAAACATATTCTAAACTTTGACAGCCTTTCTCCCCTTTCTTGAAAAAACTCGTCCACTGATGCTCCCATCTCGGTTGGCATCGTGCCAATGTCAGTGGACGAGTTTATGTGATCTCTCAAATGAGGACTGATACAGGCAGCTGTGTAGAAATGACGTGGGTGTATGTCTATTTGTGTCGCTTTGTTAATCAATAGAAACAACAATTAAACTTGAGAGAGAAATTTCATCTTGTAATTTATTTGTTTGTTTTATTTGATTGTTACTTATATGGAAGCAGACGTCCCTTTCCTCGTCCGACTTGTGAAATGGAATTGGGCGGGGTGGGGGGGTAACCTTAGTTTCAATTCCAGAAACGCCGCAAATTACTGCTTATTGTTCGCTTTTCGGTTGAAAATGCTTTACTGTGACGTAGCGCAAATAACTTGTGACACATTCAGTTCCTGTGCCATAGCCAAAAGCATGTCCTGATTGATGCCAAACCCCGAAGCTAATTTAGATGCAAATTTAAGCAATTTTGCCTGTTGCAGCACCGATTTACTCTCAACAGTGATCAAGTTCGATTCTTGGGCGTAATTTGTAAATGGCCCCTGAGGCGACACATGGTCAGCTGACATTAACGTTATCTGTAGTTGGCTAAGCATTTCAGGAAATCATCCAGGTCAGAGTGATACACTGCGGCTATAGCATATGGATGCAAACATTCTCGCTCCTCCTGAGGCACGCATACTGTACACGATATCTCTGGCTGGTTTACCGCCCATAGTCTTTATTTGGTACATCATTCATGATTCTATAACACGTGTGTCAATAACATCGAGCTAACCGTACATTTATTACACGTTTTAGCACGGTTATGTGAAATTAACACCCCCTGCCAAACTTTCTTCCCCATCTCCGAAACGACAAAAAATGAAAGCTGACCGTCCGCGACTTTTTAGTTCATCATATTGAGGTCATTTTAAGTCTATTTGCATAACCCCCCCGAGTAGAACACCATGGGAAAATTCAAGATGGCGTTCATGTTAGGTATACCAGAGAAGTGCTATTTTCGTCATTTTTCTTCAAATTCCTGCTTTTCTACGGGGAAAATTGGGCAAAATCTGTTTTATTTCACATCAGGCAAAGTAAACACATAAATAAAAAAAACTTGACTCAAGGGTATAGTGTGGTAAATTTCAGCGACCTAGCTCAAGGAGTAAGAAGAATAATTTAGAGGGGGCCGGTATACTCTCATGAATTCCAGCATGACGGAATCACGGTTTGGAAGGTAATTTAAAAGTTTGGAGCGTTCGTTATTGAAATTTTATTCTCTATAAGCAGACTTTCTACGTGTGATCGCCTAGTTACTGCTGCAAGTTTCAAATAAAGTGTAATATCCTCTGAAATATTGCAGAATTTTCGTTATATAATCTTTGGAAATGTCCGTGACGGAATCACAGTGAAAGTCCTTCGTTTTGACTAGCGTTACTTCTCTATTTTTTTTTTTGCTGCTCTGTTCCAGTCTAATTATTCTTATATGACATCTCCTACTATCATACAGTACCCAAGGATGATAAGATTTTTTCCTCGTGAGAAAAGCGTGATTGGGCCATCACAGGGGTTAAATCCAACCCGTGACGGAATCACAAGAAAATCGTGAGGGAATCACGAGTGAGCTTTTCAAATTTTCTCGGTAAAAGAGCTCTATTAATTACACATTTTCTCCAAAAAATTTATCACTTCTAATCTGAAGCCTGCGGTTTTCTCTTTGACGACCGATGTCGATTTCAGCCTAACTTCCAAGGTCGTCTGGCCGGCGATGAAATTCAAACTAGTCAAAACCTAAACCTCGCTGCGGACTGGCCTGATGAGCTGCTTCAGCGCAGTTACTGATTGGTTCGTTTTAGTGAAAACCTCTCGACCTATTTATATCCAGAACTGCTCTCGGTAACTAGCCAAGCCAGTGTATCGATCATATAACCTATCGATTGATAAACTGGCTCGCGAGGATGGTATATATTCTACGAAGTAGGCTACAGATTGCAAATTGTCCGGTAATGAGTGAGTGAGTGAGTCAGTCCATCCGAATCCTCTTGTCGGCAAAATAAGGAGAACCGTTGACATTAGAACCTTGATTTTTGGCATGAAGGTGCATTAGGGGACTGTTACCAACAAGTTCTGAGCTGACCTACTTTTGATGAAAATTTCTGGTTATTTTTGATGAAAATCACTAGTGATTCTGACTTGGGCAGTGCCCATCTTAATATAGGCAAGATTTCAACTGAGGGTGGGGATTTCCAAGAGTTCAGTTCGCGTCGGAGTTCTAATGCCTACCGTTTTCGTAGGTCTTGTGACGTTAGTCACACTGCTCATGTAATGCATTATTCCCAGTGAAAATTTCGCTCGACCATGCGCGAAGTGATTTTCCTACGAAGTACCATTTCTACCATTTGCAAATTGTCCGGTAATGAATGAGTGAGTGAGTCAGTCAGTCAGTCAGTCCATCTGAATCTTTTCGTCGGCAAAATAAGGAGAACCGTTGAAATTAGAAGCTTGCTTTTTGGCATGAACGCGCATTAGGGCATTGTTACCAGCAAGTTGTGATCTGGCCGAACTCTGATGAAAATTGCTGGTTATTTTTGATGAAAATCACTAGTGATTCTGACTTGGGCAGTGCCCATCTTAATATAGGTAGGATTTCAACTGGGGGTGGGGATTTCCAAGAGTTCAGTTCGCGTCGGAGTCCTAATAGCTACCCTACTTGATTTATAATTATTTTTTTATTATTTATTGATGGCTCAGCGAGTGCACTGTCATGCCCATCGAGAAACCTGGGCTGTATGTTGAAGGTTCGCTGATACGGCATATCACGTTGGATCACCGAAGTTAAGCGACTTTGAGCCCGGTCAAGACTTGGATGGGTGATCTCGTGCTGTACTGCTGAGCTGATAAGTGTCCAGGGTAATAGGAACTGAGGGCGATAATAGTTGCTACGCTAAATGACTCACCAGCGGTGACATCTGGGAAAGTTAACAGTACCCACTGTCAATTTGAGACTGCTATATAAATTCTCTCGCGGTAGCACATAGGGCCCCCAAGTCATCTCTCGAGTACACACTCAAATCATATCAAACCCTACTTCGTAGGTCCTGTGACGTTAGTCACACTGCCATGCTTTTATCGACATTTCTAATTTTCCTATCAAATTCGTGGTTGCACATAGTATTGTACCAGAAGTTACATGTTACATAAATATCTCATAAATTTTGATCATGAATAGAGAGAAGTTGGACACTTTATCCAGTGTGTCACACTTGTCACCACACACTTGGAAGCATGGACCTTTATAACTGCTACGTGACTGTGAGATGAACTACTTATTAAGGCCTCTCACAGACAACACCTGATTAACCATTTGTGTATACTTTGCCAGCTCTGGTAAGCGACAAAAATTGTCAAAAATTGGGGTAACATGGGACACCAGCGGGAGACTCGGGACGGTGGGCTGGGATAAATGAAACAAACAAACTTGACAACTAACATGAACTTTCAACACATTTGTTTATTGAAAAGAACGATTGACTAACCTCAACTAGCTGATAGGAAAAGGAAGAGGGAATCGCAACAAGGAAATGTCCAAATGGAACTTATAGGGGAGAAGTGGACCACCCGTCTGGAAGACCCATCTTCATTTTATCCAGCCAATTTCTGTGTTCCCACTTCGAACTTCCCTTGATATATCTGGACCCCTTCAATGTTCAAATAACTTATAAATAGACACGAGACGTCACTGACCTCGAAAACATTTGAAATTCGAAATGGGTCGCACAAGAGCGTTATTGATTGGCTGACCTAAATAGTGGGCACCTTTAATATTAGGAGGAAAGACGCCGCTAATAGAGGATGATGTCACTCTACGTGACTTCACTCGCAATCGATGTCTACGTTCTGATTGGTTCTTCTGTCGTTATAGTAGGTGAAATTTACACCTCGGATTTTGAACACTGAAAGGGTCAGATAAATCAAGGCAGGTTCGAAGTGGGAACGTAGAAATTGGCTGGATAAATGAAGATGGGAAGACCTGACACTTCTGTCCCAATTTTTCCCAAGGGTATAATTTTTGCAGACACAGCCATATCTTTTCTAAAGCAATGGACACTGCCGTAATATGACAGTCGATATTCACTACTCACACTCCACGGAACTGTGTTCTAGTTTCGAAATCTGATATTACTTTACTCAGAGATGAATCGTTGTGACTTCGAAAAAAAAAAAAACTCTTTTGACCCCTAAAATTTGAAAATAAATGGAAACTCACGTGTATGTGGTCTGGACACCTGACCTCCCACAATACTGACAGGGAGGAAATGGGCAAGATGTGCACATACACTTGTCCCTCATCCATTGGTAGATGATGGCGTAATTCATGCCCCCGTCCCAAGTCTCCCTGCTATCTACTAATATTAGGAAACGACTCTTTAGCGAGAGAAACGGCAATGGAAATCTGGAATGGAAATAAGTAATATTACGATTTTTCTTTTCAGTCCAAAACCGGCTAAATCAGATTTTTATTGAAGCTTACATACTGGAATATTAGCCTTGAAAAAATTGCGATGAGCAAATTCATACGAATTGAACAAAATGTGATCCATTGCCTACTTTTTTATTTTTTTATTTTATTAATTTTTTTAAGGCATTTATATGGGACATTTTACTCCTAATAGGACTCATCAAGCCAAAATTATATTTTAACAAGATATATAAAGAAGTTTGCATGGATGTGTCGATACGTGTTACAAGAGAATATCCTCCGTAAAATGCATCAAAAGACCAAAATAGGCCACGGGGAACATTTGAATGATCAATTATGAACCCAAGTATGAATTTTCGAGGCAGATATGTCAGGACTGTCAACTTCACGAAAAATATAATTTTGCAAGTTTTGGATTGATAAAGAAGCCCGATGGATTACCATCACACACACAGTATCTTTTCGTATATAAACGTAACATATCCTTTGGCGTTTCTTCTTTGTCGGGGAAACTCTTATCAGTAGAAACAGACACCTTGTCGACGCGTTAGTATTATATAACAGCATGGAACTTTCTCGCGCAAAAGATAAAAATATGTTATACTAGGGCGTTAAGGCGTTAGGATAAATCGTTATGGCGTTAAGATAGGCCGTAGGCGCTACGATCCGGTGTTAAGGTTGGGCGTTAAGGCGTTGGATAAAACACTCCACCATAGGACAAATATACCGGGTTTCTGCTTTCTCTACTACTACGGGGCAACTGGACTTTGAATACGCTTTCTCCACTACTGATGATATCACATTAGTCTTCCTCACACTGTACAACAGCGGCCCATTAGGAGCAAGGATGGGGCACCTCTACCCCCAAAACTTCAACCTTAAAAGCGACGTTAAATTCTATTCACTCACCCTTCAACCTTAAATGCTCGTTCTATACTACTCCACGGATGCGCATTCGTACCATTGCACTACTTTTACTCCACACCAGTCCAGTCGGACGCTACCCCACGAGAGCTTCAAACTGATACTTCACACAAGTATTCAGTGCCATTTTCCCACTATTCCCATTCAGTGCCCTTTTCCCACTATTCTCTGCCGGCGAATGCGCACCACAGCTGTACTCCCATTACACACCAGTCCAGTCGAACGCTCTCTCACGAGTGCTTCAACCCACTATGGGTCCACCACGACTCCAAAACGTCCATTCCAATGCCCTATTCCCACGATTTCCTGTATGCGCATGCGCGCCATAGCCTTGTTTCCATTCCATACGCATCCAGTTGGATGGTCCTCCAGGAGTGCTTCAAACGGATACCTCACACGACCCAATCGGACCAATAGTGGACCATCTCGACTCCAAAATGTCCATCCCAGTGGAACTTGCCCAGTGCTCATGCGCCCGTTAACTTTTCAGTGAAAGTCAACCCATGGCCTCGAGACCCCTCCCATCGTGTCCTATATCGTGAGACAAAGAAAACAAGGGGCCAAACCCCATACCGCAAATGTCCATGGATGGGTTCCCCATTAAGTTTAACACTGAAGTCACTGCAGTGTACGGTCTTTTTTAGTGGTAGATAACTCCTGCTCTGGCGCTACGTTTCGTAACTTGTGCCCTATTCTGCTTTACCCGGAGCTAGTGAACGTTTGTATATACTTTGTATTAATATCCATGGTGTTCAAATGAACAGTCACAATCAAAGCCTGACTGAGATATATACTCTGAAATCAACTTGAAATTCAATTGGATAAGGAATAATGGTCCGTGATTAGGATTTCATGTATGGAACATCATCATGTCTAGGTGACATCAATGAAAACTCTTGACCGTTTCTCTCTTGTACATGTAGGAAGCCATCTTGTGTTTTTATTATTTTTATTTCATACACATTTGGATTTGATGGTAACTGTCATACAAAATACGTATTTCGATTAATGATAAGGATGCTCTGTTATGGACGACTGCTGAATAATGGATGCCGAATCTGACGCTTGCTATTACTCTACAGTTTTTTTTTATCACAACTACCCCAAAATTCCCACCCGAAACTGTCATTTTTCTACTACTGCCCGACTGCGCATGCGCAGATTGGCATCTTTGCGATAAAACCGCCCAGCCTGACTAGTACTCAACCCCACAAGATCTTTAAAGTGATACCCTGCACGACCCATTTGGACAACGGATGACCCCCAAAACGTCAATCAATAGATGCGTGCGTACCGTGACTTTTCCAGCGAAATTCAAGCATCGTCAACCAAATCTATTAAATACCCACACTCTATACTTTACTCCACAAGTGTAGTCGGGGATGCTACATACATTTATATTAGGTATTGCCCTTCACTAATACATGCTGATATGTGTTTGTCTCCATATTGATGACGTCACGGGAAGCTCTGACTTGCCCTGACATTTTCATATACAATGGAGAGTAACTCTATAATTAATCTGTAACCTCGGTGACGCCGATGTCAGCTGACCGGAACTGACCTTTGACCTTGGCCTCCGGAAGATACTGCGGGAAACTACCGGAGATTACCAGCAAAGAAATTATTTCGATCCATTTTTGGGATACACAACTGTGGCAACAAATAATCCAATATAAAGGGATCGAAATGCCTACTTAATTCAATAAGTCCTGATGATGATTGTACTCGTGCAAGGGCGTATTTTGAAGCACTTGGGTTCTTGTTCTATTACAAAGTATTTGTAAACTTGACGCATCTACATATTTTTGGCGAAAATAGAACCCAGAAAATTTAAATACCTCGACTAATTATTTCAACCACCGATCGACCGTTTTCACTTTAGCCTGTTTAGTGAAAATTTATTCAATTTTACAATGTATCTGATGATAAAAAGATTTCGTTAGATCGAGTCAGCTAATGTAGGAAGATGGGACATTCACATAAGATAGGACATACCTGCAGCTACATACAGGCTCATTGTGTGTTCAAGCCCCGTAGGTCTATATCATCATTATTATTCCACAAGCAAATTTATATCCAATGTCGGGATTGTGATTGGTTAAAAGATCCGGTCGTATAAACCCATACTCCCGAGTGATGTCTTCACACTCCGTGTATATAAACACAACTCACGTGCGACTGGAAACGAGGCTCTCGCTTCGAAATTTCAGCTGACCATATATCAATATTTATGGGA
The DNA here is from genome assembly GCA_036873755.1 of Hanleya hanleyi. NCBI lineage: Eukaryota > Metazoa > Mollusca > Polyplacophora > Lepidopleurida > Hanleyidae > Hanleya > Hanleya hanleyi. The sequence continues at coordinate 14,738 of JAVTVY010020039.1, read as the reverse complement.
AAACTGTCGCCCACTCTTCAAAATTTAATGAAATGAAGTCATTGTGCATCAATTTCACTGAAGTTTCCGACATATAACTCACCAAAAGGTGTCATCTGATCCAAAGATAAAAGTCGGTTTCTGAACGAAAGCAGATCGAAATGGATGGTTGTCACGTGTTTCTCGCAGAATTCACCCACTTCTCAATATCGACACGAGGAAGATATTGAAAGAAGAAAAATGGGAGACAATAATTTCGTATTTACATTCATTTGAATATAAATTTAGTCAATGGGAATGGCTATCGGGCTTAACCTATGCAGCGAACAATTTATCTACAAATGTCAAACAATAGTACTGGAAAACTATGTTCCCCATGTAGTATACCTACAGGTGAAAATATTAACCGAATCATTTGAAACATTAATTTTTCCTTTCATATTTCTTTAATCTACAAGTGTCAAACAATACACCCGGAGCGGTATTGACCAAATAGGAAGTCTAATTTACCTGAATAATACAGAATTTTGAAACGAAAAATTAATATTTCACTACATGTGAAAATAGTGGTCCAGTGCTATTGTTTGACATTTGTAGATCAATTTTTCGCTGCATTTGGGGTTCTATTAAGCTCGTTTCACATTCGTTTGACTAAAATTACATTCAAAATAGATGTAAATATGAAATTATTTTTTCCCATATTTCGTCTATCAATATCTTCCCTGTGTCTGAATTGACAAGTGGGTGAATTTTCATAACCATACTCTAAGCCATTGGAGAGAAATCGCGGAAACAAAGGGGTGGCACAATTTGATTAATCAGATTTTCGTGTTTAAATCCCCCTTATTGTTTCCAAATCATACGCGATTAGTTGCTTACACCCATGCGTAACCAACCGCCTCCTTTCCGAGATTATGTTTTATGCGACTGTGTCCGGAGCATGTTTGTAACACGTTATGTTTTGGCTCATTGTTCCCCTGTAGACAATGGGTGTTGGTCTGGGCATGTTTCAGTCTGTACTTTAAGCTTGTTAGCAACTGTTCTTCAAGCAAAATTATTCCTCTATTTATAAGCAATGCATTTATGAAACTATGTACGCATAACATTGACTTTCACGTCAAGGACTACGTAAACACCGCACCAGAGTGCTGCTGAACTTGGCAATATATCCACAACACTGGCATTGGATTCAAGGTAAAATTATATTTCTTTCGTTTCGTAAAAGACATTGCCTGGTATTCCATTAGAACATGCCATAGTTTCTCAACGGTGAAATAAATAGCTGTATATATTTTAGCGCGATATTTCGGTTGTTGGTGTGTCCGGAGAGAACTATAGTGTTTAGATATATAGTATCTCCAAACTGCGCTAGAAAACTGAGAAGGTTTGACAGTTTTGTAAGTTTTAAGATTTTACCTTCATTGCCATATTACCAAGTTATATATGTTCAAAGTGAAGTCTGTCCAATTTAATTAGTGTTCTTCTTTAGAGCTTGGCAAAATTCAAAACCTATGTTATACCGACCAGTTAACAGTGTCAGTTTATCAAGGTTCAAAATGCTTTAAATTTACGTATTGGGGTCGTGTATAATGTCTGTATTTATAAGTTGATTGTTGTACCCCTGTCGTTGGATCGCTTTTTTGTTATTTCGCAGCGTGTATAACAACTGACCTCTACAAAATGACTACAATTGGAATTTGGTATTGTGCAAGTCCCCGTTTCGACTTATTTTTTTTATATCTTTTTTTTCAGATTACTACGAGAGCCGAAGATAAAACTCACACTTCAAGATGTGTGGACGAAGCCTAGCAAAATGGAGTCTGATGATATTCAACGTTCTCTTCTTGGTACAGTAGCTAGCTACATTAAAAATCCTTTCCATCATATTCGTTATACAGAAAATCCTGACGTTAGCCTATTTTCAACGTTGAATATTCCGCAGATCCCTCGTTTGTGTTATAGGTACATATAGAGGTACAGGCCTACTACATGAAATTTTAAATTCCAAGCATATGACTATTATATCAAATTATCCAAGAATCGCTCAACTATAATATCCAAGCATTAGCCTATATCAATTTTTCCAAGCGTAGGTCTAGCATATATAATTATCCAAGCATAGGCCCATATATATTAAATTATCCAAGCCTATAGGCCTACTATAACAAATTATCTAAGCCTAGGCCTACTATATCAAATTATACACCGTAGGCCTACCCTATTATCCAAACATTGGCCTATATCAAAGTATCCAAGTATAGGCCTAGTATATATATTTATCCGAGCATATGCCCACTATATCAATTTATCCAAACCTAGGCTATCAAATTATCCCAGCCTATGACTACTATACAAGCATAGGCCTACTATATGTGTATCAAATTATAGGCTCACTAAATCAAACTGTCCAAGCAAAGGCCTACTATATCAAATTATCCAAGCATATAGGCCTAGTATATATAATTATCCAAGCAGGCTTACTATATCAAATTATCCAAGCATATAGGCCTACTATGTCAAATTTGGAATTCCAAGCGTAGGACTGTTATATCAAATTATCCCAGCATAGGCCTACTTTACTATCCAAGCATTGGTCTATATCAAATTTTCTAAGCATAGGCCTAGCACATATAATTATCCAAACATATAGGCCTACTCTATCAAATCATCCAAGCCTAGGCTTACTATATTAAATTATCCAAGCATATAGGACTTGTATATATAATTATCCAAGTCCAGGCCTACTATGTAAAATTATCCAAGCGCAGGCCTACTAGATCAAATGAGATCATGTAATTTATATTTTTTATGTAACGTTCATAAAGTTAGACCGCGGTTCGCAGTTCGCAGTTTCTTATTCGAGGAGGCCAGCAATTATTTCTTCAGATATGGAAATCTGTATTTGTTTTATTATGAGTACTTTGAACTCCAAACTCTGCATAGCAAGAGAGAATGTGATGCTCTATATCTTTGCATATTCATATCCCAAATCAGACGCCAGGGGGCGCTGCTAGGGGCGCTGTTATGAGTCGCTGAATGATTGGTCTCGAATAACGAACTGCGAACCGCGGTCCAACTTTATGAACGTTTTTATGTAATGAGCTATACACATAGATTGCTTGATACTGCGAATAGAACCTTCCTCGACTTTACACACAGAAAAAAAAATCCTTAAAAATTCCCCGACTATTACACCAGCGGAATATTCCTCAACATAACAAAGGAATATTCCTTACCATGTTAAGGAATTTCCTTAACTTGCTACGGAATATTGCTTATTGAATTTGAAGGAATATTCCGCTGGTGTTATAGTCGGGGAATATTCCTTAAATTTAAGGAATTTTTTCCAGTGCATATAGAGAAGTTGTTATCCATAATGTATCTCATTGTCCGCTGCAGGTAAATGAAAGTAATTAACTTTTTGAATAATGTGTGTTGTTGCATTCATAATTGTGTAATATGAGGGAAAACAAAGAAAAAAAATATAGGTTGGTGTGCATTTTTTAGCTGTAGGCAACATTAAGTGGACTGACCCATGCTCCATTTGATAATCCAGAAAACATAGGGAATAACCCGAGTTTTTAAGCATATTCATGAAAAATTCATAAGAATAGCATTTAACTTTTTCTTATATTCTGACCGTTTGCAGATAATCACAATGTCTGTCAAAATTTATCAAATTGGATGGATGTTGCTGTGCAAAATTCTCGGCTAGAAGGTTTTAAAAGGAAATATCTGTCTCTTAACCTAGGAAAGGAAGATAACCTAATAAGAAAAACAGGCAAAATGGCCACCAAAGCCAAAATCACCAGCGGACATCCTTAAATATTTTCTCCATATTTAACCACCATAACAGAGCAAATAATACCCATTAACATAACATCATTAACATGCGATGAACAATTCCTTAATGAATTCAAGTAATGCTTCCCCGAGGAAGGAATATTCCACGACTTGTTAATGAATCTCAAGGATTTATTTTTGGTCTATCTATATTTACAGTTGTTTAATCCGAAGACTAAACTTTTCCATCCAGCAATTAGAAATTCAATCCAGGACATAAAATCAACAAGAGTCTTATGGGCTTCAATATACGTCCGTGCACAGTTTTGATCGCAGAAACCAAAACTTAAGAGACACAAATGTTGAGAGTCTAGCCATGATCCTTGTCAAAAAAATCACCAGTTGTATGTTCTGTTGTGTGAATTTGGGGAGCGTAGTCATGATCCCTCGAGATATTGCCATAACTAGGATTTGACCTTGATGAAATAGGTCAAGGTCAGTCCAACCGGAGACCAAAATTGGTCGAGGAGTAAAAATCAATGGACTTCTTCTTCACCAACATAATCCACATCTGCGAACTGTATACTTAAAGCATAACCATAAAGATTTTCAATGAATTACTTATTTTTGCCCACAGCGACCTTGACCTTTAACCTTTTGAGAACAACTCTCATTTTCAGGAAAAAAAATATGTTGCAGTTTGATTTAAGTATTTCCTTTTTGTATTTCAGCTAATGGGAGCGGTGTCTCTCGGTCTGGGTATATTTGCCATGGTGAATACGAACGATTCGTATTACACATATCTGACTCGATTCTCCACCGATCTCAGCGCCATTGATACCCCGTCACTATTTAAAACGGCCGCCATTGTCCTCATAGTTGTCGGAGCGGTTGTTTTATTTATAGCCATATTGGGATGTTGTGGGGCTTACAAAGACATCAAGTTTTGCCTTTACGCGGTAAGTTTGTCCCGAAACACAGATTTCATTCTCTTACTGGAGACTTACTTATTCGTCATAACACTCCAAAATATTCAGGCGAATAGCTGATATACATTGTTACATGTCAGTGAGTTTTCAATGAAAATGCGAATAGAGAACAAAACATGTCTGTTATGAAAATTAGGTAGAAAGCAATTTGTTTTCGATACCATCTGATGCGTATAAATATATCCATGGTCGGCGATGGCGGATGTCTCTCAGTTATAGATATTATGAAAATATTGACTTGTTTTGAGGGGAATGTGGAGTTTTGTTGCTCCGAAGATGTGCATACTGTCGGAGCCGCAGGCGAGGGCAATATGCACAGCCGAGGGACAACAAAACTCCATATGCAGTAGCCCCCATTGTAGCCTCGGCCTGGTAGGGTTTACTGCAAATCTGTCGGTACGATTGAAATTATTTTCAATCTATTAGATGGAAAAAGAATCTGTGTATACTGACAATTCAATCTAGATAAACGGGAATGTTTAATCTAATAAAATGATTTTCAATCGGAATCGATTGGTCACTAATTTCAATCAAACTATTTGAGAGAGTATGACACATTTGGAAGGAATCAAGTCACAAACATTGACACCGGACACTCCGTCACTTTGTAATTTATCATATTGGGGTCATTTCATAGAAATGATGAAGATGTACTGAACATGAAACTTTGTCCTTGTAGTATGCCATCGTTGTGATGGTCATCTTGGCTCTGGAGATTGCTGCTGTTGTGCTCGCCTTTTTCTTCCGATCGAGCGTAAGTATACCTGTAATAGTAAGTGATACACTGTAAAAAGAGGTGTTCATCTGCTAGAAGCATTTCTTCTGTACCATGTTGAACTGATAACATACAACGTAGCGAAACATTTTTGCCTATATTGTTAACACACCCAATTTGAATACGGATGTATCTGCTTTCGAGATAATCGCCTTTTCCGTTTTTTTCTCAATAATGGAACAACTGGCCAAATTCGAAACTGTGTAGCATTAGGGAAATCTTGTACTACTATTATTATTAAAATTAATAATAGAATATTGTAAATTGCTCATTTAATTTCTTATCGTCTTTCTAAATTCCCAGGTCGATTCATACGCCACAAACTGGCTGAAATCTATCCTTAATGGATATTATTTCGGTCCGTACGACACCTCCAATGTCTACTCCCTGGCCTGGGATTTCATGATGGTCACGGTAAGTTCGAGTCCCTGTTGCAAAACTTTTGACTGGCTAGATGCTATAGTCTAGTCTTATTTATAAACCAATGGAATTGGCCGAATCATTTTCAATTATTCAAATCAACTCTCCTTCAAGGGCCAATGATATTTGGTAAAACGTTTTCAAATATTCAATCCACCAATCGTTCATATAGATATTATAGGCGTCATACTTGATATCCTGTAGGCATTCATACTATCTCTACCCGTGTAAAAGCAAAGGATGTCTGGTATGAAAATATGACGGGCACCTATACATAATAATCTACAGCTAGGACAGTTCTGTCCTGATTTTCAAATCCGTGAAGACATTGTTTCCTAAGTCGAAGCATGAGCGAGTGAGTACAGGATTATAACGCCGCTTTCAACAATCTTTCAATGAGGACCCTCTCACATTATGCTGACATATTAGGAGAAGCATGCTCTCTTAAACATGTTAAATACGTAGATCGAAATTAGTGACCCGTCTATTCCGATTGAAAATCAATCTATTAGATTGAAAATTTTCAAAAAAAATTCAACGAGAACCCTCTCACATTATCTTGCCCCCGGGGCAACCGCTCCTAGATCTATCCACTTAGGAGAAGCATGCTCTCTTAAATAATTAGATTGAAATTAGTGACCCATCTATTCCAATTGAAAATCAATCTATTAGATTTAAAATTCAAGATTATTATGATCTGTCAGATTGAATTTTCAGTCTACATTATATTCATTAAAGAAAACTTGTGGATCATAATATAAATTTTTGAACGCACGACGGGTCCGTTGGCCTTTCCCAATTTTAACACTAATATTCTCTTCATTTACCAATTTGATAATGATATGTATGCGGGTGCTCTACGTTCACTTAGGGGTCCGGAAATTTAAATGTTCTGCAGTGACCGTGCCAATTAAGAGTTATAATAATTCTATTTCCTACACTAATACTCATTTCCGGCGGATGATATCTCCCTACGTACCCGTTGTTCTCATAAACGAACCCCTGATGTAACCTTTTGAAACGGAAGCAAACCAATCTGAAGGTATCCTAGCTATGATCGCGTGAACAGCAGAATGGAGTTCAGATTTCGAAACCTGATGTTCTCGTTTACAAAAGAACAATAAAAGAGTGTCCGGAAGCTGAGCCCCGATTCACGAACCAGCTGTACTGAAGTTTTAAAAAAGTTATTTCAAGCGTGATATATTATCGATATCACAGAGTAATTGTGGTCATTTTGTAGATCTTAGCTGCAAAAAAAAAGACAAAATGTATGCAAAGTTAACAATTTATTTTTGACAAGTTCCCATGTAGACGACTAATTAAAATTGACAGTCTTTAGCTCGAAATTTCGACAAACCAACACTATATTTCATTGAAAGAATAGAATCAGAGAAAAGCATTTACCGTGTCTTCAGACGCCCCAGTACGATCCAGCGAGAGTATCCAACTATTGTTTTATCTTCTGTTCCAGTTGCAATGTTGTGGAGCCACAGGCGGAGCTGACTTTGCCACCGCCAACAAGTGGAACACGACGTACGTCAACGGAGGGATAAGCTATACCGCGGTGATTCCCCTGACGTGTTGTGAATTTTCGGATACCACCAATTTCCCGACCGATATCCCGGCCTTCGTCAACAGCATGGTGAACGATACCTGTCCCTACACAGAGCTCGCTTCCTACAACTCCACGGTAAGCTGCATGTGTCTAATATTACCGATACCTCCTGCACTCTTTGAATAGTTGGATTCGCGTGTGTGGTTTATAATATTTTGCTTATCAAAGAACCAAATACGTTGGACACCATGCAACAACAAAAAAAAGCTTGTTTTTGCTCAATAAATCAGTTTACATAATGAATTCAGCAAAATCCTTTGAGGCGCAGACAGACATATATATCCCCATCACATGGTAGTAAAAAATAAATTGTCATCTATTTAATTTGCATAATAATAGGCCAGATATCTGTCACGCTGTGGAAACAACACTGACTGGTTCTTCAATGACAAATTAATTTTAGGACATGGATTAACAGATAGAATAATGCGCCTGAAGTATTTGAGCATTGGTTAACAAGGAATCAAAAGTTACGGAGCAAAAACGATCCTTTTTACCTCCATTTTAAAGAGCGGGATCTCCCTACCCTGTTGAAAGGCACAGCCTTGTGAATATTTCCCGGTGGTATCTGATACACCGTCCGGAACTTTTTACAACGCTCGATACACCCTACAATACTTATGCATTGGATGTTAAAATAATGTCACATACAAAATTGTGTATGTTCCATGTAAATCTACCGGATGCTACCGGACGGTTTTTAGTCACGCCCTTTCCCGTCCCAGTTACTAACGCAGAAGTATATCGTCGTTATATTTGATTGGATATTCGAAGGAAATGCATACATCTCCCATTTGAACAGTAATAAAACCTCTTGATACATTTGGAGACCATAGCCCCAAGCCCCCAAACGATGACATTCGGGTCGACATTTCATTGACTAATTCGGATGAAATTTACATCTTCTGTTTGACGAGAAACCCAAGAAGTACACATTGCCTGTACTTTTCCTACAAAAATTGTGTATCACATTTACTCAGTGATAGTAGATATTAAATTTTGTACAGTGTTGTGTACCGCTTGTACACAGTCTGTGTACTTTTGGTACACAGTTGCTTTTAGAGAGTATATGCGTGCATTCAGGGGGTAAGTCCAACCTGTAACCATCTCGGTCATCTATACGCGGTAAGACGGATCGTGTGTATCCATTTTCAGCCTACTTTCGGCAACTGCAAGAGGGAATTTCCAGAAATAAATACCACGTGACTTCGCCAGCCAATCAGCTAAAGTCTACCGACGTAACCCCAACGTAACTCGCCATTTTCGAGTCATGTGATGAACTACTTGTTCAAAATTTCAGATCCACCACACCTCTTGGATGATACGAAAGTTATACATACCTATATATTTTGTAAGCCCAGGCAATATCTGTCTCAGAAGTGGTATGAAAACCTGTAATTTATCAGATTTCTCGAATCTGTTCTCCGCCGGATGGAGGCCGAACAGAATCCGGTAAAATACTGGATATCGCTCCGCGATAATGGAGACACACGATTCGCAAGCCATCTTATGGATGGTGAAGTGTACGCAAATGGGGTAAGTCATCATCCCATGTCATGACTGAAGACGAATTCGCCACGATGAAAACCAGTCGTTTTATTAATACTCTCTGTATTAAAAGATGAGTGAAATTTAACTCAAGTAAGATTGGAAATTGATCCCACTCAATATTTGAGTGAGATTTTCACTCAACTTGAGTTACTTTTCACTCAACTTGAGTTAAATGCACTCAACTGGAGTGACATTCACTCAAGCATAAGAGTGGAAATTGATCCCACTCAAGTTGAGTGAACTTGAGTGGTTTTAACTCAAGTTGAGTGAAAAGTAACTCAAGTTGAGTGAAAAGTAACTCAAGTTTGAGTGAACAGGTACATTTCACTAAAACTCGAGTGGAACAGTTGACTCAAGTTTTTTAGAAAGTAGGCTTTCCGAATTGCCTTCGTGACCTCATGGCCGTTCCGAATATGTCCATATTTGTGCAAATTAAACGCCAGGCAATGTGGTGTATATTGCTTCCCCTCCGATTGTTATGTCATAAAGAGTTTGTCCTCCAGCTTCTACTCCACACAAACTTAATATATACCACGAACCCACGAAGGTGGGGTGACTTGCTCGAAGCTGAATATTCTAATTTCAATGTCTGTATCTTCACAGGGTTGTTACACAGCGCTAATAAACACCGTAATGCAGTACAACACTATTGTTATAGCAGTGGGTATTTCTGTGGCGGTTGTTGAGGTAAGTTGATATTTTTTGTTCATCTTCGAGACCTCGAGACGTGTGCCCTTTGATTAAGAATGTCCATATTTCCAAATAGGCATACACGGTACCGGATGGGTGACAAATATGAAAACCAAAATTATTTTTGCATATAATGTATCAGGAAGTTTGAATATTAGATAGAACTAGAGTTGGTTTTTATTTGAGGTGTCATATTTTCTTCACAAGGGAAAATCATTTCGGGGAATTACCGAAACAGGACAAGAAACCCCTTTTTCTGAGCCACGAATCCGGTTTCTACAATAGCCCTCGGTAATTATTTTGAAACTTCATTATATGGACTATTCTAAATTTGGAGGTTTTGATTAGAAATAAAATTCGCTTGATCATTGCCATGGGTGATTTTTTTTTTTTTTTTTGTTGAGGAAACACTTTGTGACAATGTGGTTTTTTTCCACAAAAATCTACAATTAATGACAGGTGTCTTAGCTGATAGACGTCCCATGATGCAGTGACATTTCTGAACTTGGTTTAATCAATGTTTTGTTCTTTTTTTTAAGCTGCTGTCTATAATCTTCGCCTTCGTCTTGGCCTGCAAACCAGATAATAAAGTGGCAAAAATGTAAGTAAATGTAAATGTAATATACCAATATAGCTTAAATTAATTGAATTGGATTTTTGAATATTTAATTAAATCGCGTTTGATGACGCACATCCATATTAATTAGTCATCGCCTTTAGAGATTGTAAAAAACATTGTATTGGTTCATTAATCTACTTATACAATGAGCATGTTTACTTATTTTTTATCCCCTGGCAGGGGCTTAGCTAAAAGACTGACCAATGTTACAACGAACCTTTCTCGTTCCTCCAAGGCCCGCACCTATTGTGCCGCTGGTTGAACTACCGCACCGAATGTGTATTTCGAGCCTTATGCCTCGGTACACGTCACGCATCTCGAACCGCATGACCTACTAATACGACCAATCAGAGGCAATCAATCAAATTATTATCCTATGGCATCAACTTACGATGCAATTATGGGATAACGCGCAGGCGCACAGTAAACTTGGGGATTTTAAAACAGCTTTAATCTGTGCTTTTTTTTAATTTCACGCAACTGATGTCATATAAAATTGTATATGAATCACCTTGATTTACTAGATATTTCTTCTTTATGAACAGGGTCTAAACCACACCAGACACCCAATCCTACAAGATCTGGGGGAATAGAAGCCTACACTCGCCCTTTGAACTCTGGTTCTTGCCTTTTGACCTTGGATGATTGATCAATCATTAATGCCAGCTCAACAAAATCTGGGAAGCCAGGACGTCAGCCGGTGACTGTGATTGGTCCATTCAGAACACTAAATATTCTTGACATGTGAGTCACTGAATCACTTAATCCGAGAAACTAAGATCCTATGATGACACATGGGGGAGGGGGCCATCCTCATTTAAGTGTGAAGTGATGGCGGATGTGATTATTCTGGAAAACTCGCGCAGCCAGTGTTTGTGGAAAATTTCCCTATACATGTATATACAGGGAAAAGACGTAAGGTAATTTGTATCATATTCAGCTATATCGGTAATAAAATCAAAATAAAATATTTGTTGTTTATCTTTATTAGTTTATTTCGTTGAATGCCGTTTCAGTTGTAATGCGATTGTGTCTGTCTGAAAGGCTACATGCAGTGAATTCCATTGGATAAATTTCCACCAAACATACAGTAGTAACTCCACAATAATTTGGTGAGTCATTACAGTGGAATTTGGTGGGTCATTGTAGTGTAATTCAGTGGTTATTCCAGTGGAATTTGGTGACGGGTTTTTTCACTCGAATTTGGTGGATCGTTTCAGTGGAATTTATTGAACTTTGCCCATACATGTACATATGTACATACATTATACGCATTTTATAATGGGTAAGTTGTAACACAATCTGATCAAATTACAAACGTTCGGTCCGTCATTCATAATTCAATCGTCGTCCATTGAAGAGTATCCGCGTCCATAATCCAAAGATCTATTCCATATAACAGTAGTAACATGTCCATATCCATAAAAACATATCCTCTCTGGCTTAAGTGAATCCTTTTCTGGGTCAGTTTTTAATCAAATTGGTTCTGATGAAATACAGATAACAGTATATATACGTAACACAGCATTATTTTCAGTAATTTATTTTAAAAATTGTTCCATAAGAACACAATGACATTTCACCGCCTCTGTATTTAGGCTTACTGGTGCGGCTGAAACACATAATACATAAGGTAGTTTCACCGCCTCTGTATTTAGGCCTACTGGTGTGGCTGAAACACATAATACATAAGGTGGTTTCACCGCCACTGTATTTAGGCTTACTGGTGTGGCTGAAACACATAACACATAAGGTAGTTTCACCGCCACTGTATTTAGGCCTACTGGTGTGGCTGAAACACATAATACATAAGGTAGTTTCACCGCCTCTGTATTTAGGCCTACTGGTGTGGCTGAAACACATAATACATAAGGTAGTTTCACCGCCACTGTATTTAGGCTTACTGGTGTGGCTGAAACACATAATACATAAGGTAGTTTCACCGCCACTGTATTTAGGCCTACTGGTGTGGCTGAAACACATAATACATAAGGTAGTTTCACCGCCTCTGTATTTAGGCCTACTGGTGTGGCTGAAACACATAATACATAAGGTAGTTTCACCGCCACTGTATTTAGGCTTACTGGTGTGGCTGAAACACATAATACATAAGGTAGTTTCACCGCCACTGTATTTAGGCCTACTGGTGTGGCTGAAACACATAATACATAAGGTAGTTTCACCGCCTCTGTATTTAGGCCTACTGGTGTGGCTGAAACACATAATACATAAGGTAGTTTCACCGCCACTGTATTTAGGCTTACTGGTGTGGCTGAAACACATAATACATAAGGTAGTTTCACCGCCACTGTATTTAGGCCTACTGGTGTGGCTGAAACACATAATACATAAGGTAGTTTCACCGCCTCTGTATTTAGGCCTACTGGTGTGGCTGAAACACATAATACAGGATGAGGGTGATTCCTGTATTAATGCCAAGTTAATCAGCAGATCCCAAAACTTTTAGAAACACATAATGGTACTTTCATAGATATCAAGCTAATAATAATAATAACTAGATAACAATAACATTAACTTTAACAAGAATTATTGACAAGAATCTTTCAGAAAGTAAGAATAAAAACAAACTGTAACTGCATGTATAATTTTTTAACAATGTAAAGATCAGTAAAATTTAATCCCAATTGGGCATGAGATATCACTTAATAAATCCCACTGGGGACACAACGACCACACTATAAAATATTTCAAACAAGAACACGTAGACACAAATAACCATATGCATTTTCTGTATAGTCACAACTTCAAACCATAACTATTTAAGGAGTACTGGCACCTTTGGCAGCTGTTGTAGAGACCATATACATGTGCAAACTGGAGTTATTGGATAAGGGTGTATTGGGTTGGGAGGAGGGGGAGGTTGCACGGAATGGAATCCATCACTCCCCCCACCCCACCCCCAGTAAACCTAATTAGCCGATTAACAATGGTAATGAGCCCCTGTGGTACACACTGATTATAGCTACAAATTGACATGATTGGTGACATAATAAATTTCTCATTTTCATCGTGATAATTTCTGAACCTTACTTTCTTAGCTGTTACAATAATTGCTGTATCACTTTAACAATACGCTATGTCCAGGAGTCAATCTTAATAAATTAATATCCTATAATGCTCCCCAATCGTATATATTGCTATGTAGGAAGCCACATATCCAAATGGGGAAGCCGGTAACATTTAGTTTTAATTAGATTGGTTCGGGAGTCTGACGCATGAAAATAATCATACAATAATGGCTCGATAACCAGATCTCATGTTCATGACGATAGAAATATAACCATGAGAATAATATTATTACGATACATGTAAAAAAAAATTATTAGATAAAATCATGAGTGACGATAAGATATCATGATAAATGTAAATTTTGTACATGAATATTAGAAGGTCCCAGACCAAATAGATATGAAACGTCATTTCTCATAATCGTAATTCTAATGGATTTACAAGCATATACAATGAGTTAAGCATGTACCATACTACAAACTCTGAGCCTGTCCACGCAAACGCACAATTACATAAATGCACTAAATAACTTTGCGCAAATGTTAATTTGTTAATATAGCTAGCTCAGAATTATTGAAGATCACATATATATATAAAACAGTATATTGGCCTGATTGGGCTGCATGAGATATCAAAGCGAGGCTCTCGTATAGTAGCATCCGACTGGATGGGTGTGGAGTGAAAGTAGAGTTATGGCGCGCATGCGCAATAGAAAAACGCATTAGAATGGCCGTTTTCGGGTCTCGGAGGGCCAATATTGGCACGATTGGGATGCGGGAGATACCAAAGTGAAGCTCTCGTGGAAGAGCGTCCAGCAGGATGAGTGTGCAGTGGAAGTAAGGCTATGGCGCGCATGCGCAGACAGGGAATTGTGGGAAAATGGCATTGGAATTGACTGTTTTGGGGCCGAGGTGGACCACTATTGGTCGGATTGGGTCGTGCGGGGTGTAGCACTATATATGACTCATTATGTCCGATATTTTTATTTATGCAATTTCTCCGCAAAAACTGCATAATAAATTAGTAAATATTAATGTGATGTGAAATAAAATAGTTTTCGCCCATTTTTCATCGCGTAAAAGCAGAAACTTTGAAGAAATATGACGAAAAAAATTAACTCATGATTCTTTGCTCGGATGGTTATGCAAATGGGCTCAAAATGGCTCCCCCCCCCCAGGACCAGATAGGGTTAAATTGGTAGACCCTATGGTACACTTTTTCAAATCCCGAGACGGAAATCTGGAAAATAGTATCTCCAGTGTATGAAATTCTGGACATATAACAATG